>JAOVVF010000019.1:4554127-4566455 GCA_028565595.1 Duopalatinus emarginatus
ACAGTGCACCGGACCATGTTAGTTTAATGCTAGTCTCCTTCATTGTACGGGAATCCCACACTGACGGACTGATGGATCCTGCTAGCGGAAGAAACAGCGGCCTCCATCTTATATGCCCACTCGAGCAGGTGTCCCTTGTCAGCTCTGATTGGTGCCGTGAGTGCTGGAAGCCTTTTTTCTCTTCCCGTGACCATGCCACACAGGCCCCTTAGTGGTGGCTTGTAGCATAGTCTGACCCTTATAGATTTTATTTTATAATGATTGTAGTTTTGTATTTATGATTTTGGGACTTCAAAATGGAAATGATAATTTGATGTCAACAAATAAAATTCACTTTGTATTTATACATTACTGTGCAAAAGTTTTAGGCACTGTATGTTTTTAGTACAAATTCTGTTAAATTTATAAAACTTTATAAAACTGCACAAACTGTATATGGGTCTACTGTTAAAAAAGGAAAGTATAGTCACACCTAATACTAATTTTCTTTAGTTTAGTACTGTTTGCTGCAGATTGTGTTATTTTTCTTTCAATACATAATCACTTACTTTCATTATTTCATTATTTTTAATTCACCATTACTTTACAACATTTGTTTTAGTATATGCATTTTTTGTATTTTTGCATTTTTTATATGTTATTAAAGCAGTTTACATAAAGTCAGGGCATGGATCATTTCCCCCCTAATTTTAAAAATGTACTTTATACTGCCATGCACCAAGTCACCTAGTCATATTTCATATATGTGAAAACTTACAATTCTTATCCCAATAAGCTCTGATATAGTCTGTAATGCAAATTAGCAACAATATATTAACTGCATATATGACAATAATGCAATATAAAGTTGTACATATAAAACTCCAGAGAAGACATGCACACACACACACACACACACACACACAAAACAACCCTGGCAACATTATCGCTCTTTCATCTTACATAATTTTTCTAGATATGAACTGCAAATCTGCAAATGTCACTTAATATATAGTACATATTGTCCCAGCTCCACGTTGCTTTAGGTCTTGCTGTTCTAATTTAAACACTGAAAATCTTAACAAATCCTTCAGCCTATTGAAGACTGCCAGTGTAAGTCATCATTATGCTTGACATTGACAGAGTCCTGTGTTACTTTAAATGAATGTGCTTCCAGCATACTAAAAGGCAGTTTTGCAAAAAATAACACTAATACAGACTTTGCTAAATTGTACTGGCTTGACCTTTGAAAATGCTGGCTTCTTAACTTTATTTCCAAAATCCTACAGCATATTCAGAAGCTCCAAAATGCTGATCTTAAAAAAAGGATGGATTTTATCACCCTTCCACTTCTTCTTCCTTCACCTTGTGAGGAGGCCTTAAGGCCCAAAACGTGGCATTAATGACCATTAGCAACAGATCCAGAAACTTTTTGTCTCCTGCTTTCTCAGCTCATCTTGACTTTACTGGACACCTTTTGTCAGACTTATTCAATGTACCAGTTCTGTGCCTCCATTTACAGTTCCATCTCCACTCTTTTTAGCTCATGCATCTGAAATGTTAGTCTGGAGCAAATAAGATCAGTTTATGCTGTAAGCAATGCTGAGATAATCAATAACCATCCTCTATGTCATTGTCTAGCAAATAAATTAGCAGTATTATTAGCAAGCACTCATCACCTTCCTGGTTTGTAATCATGCTTAGTTTGTAAAGTCTTCCTCAATTCTGCCTTAGCATACTTCATGTTGTTGGTTTTTCAAGGTTTAAGCACATTTCTGAAAAGCTACAGAAAATATGTTTGTGCCAGAGGATGGAAATTGATTAGCAGCAGTGCTCTTCTGTAAATATTTCAGGATACCAATAAAACCAACTTAAAATGTCTATAGGTATACATTTTGTACATGGCCTCCTGTACAAGCAATTGAATATGTCATGTTTCTATGAAGGTCATACGCATTATTGCATATGAATGTTATAATGCATTCATAAAACCTTACACTACTGGACAGATTTATTCAGGAGTGGTCTTTAACAGAAAGTCCTAAAAAAAGTTTGCAGGGTTGTTCATACTACTGTTGTGAATGGCATTATAAGTATTACACACATCACAATTATATGTTCACATAATGCACTATACAAAGTGCAAAGTCACATTCACACTAGACTTTTAACAGTTTAACAAATCATGTTAATTTAAATGAAGCTAGCAATTTCAGACAACTAAATTTTGCAGTGAAAATTTGCCCAAGTTTAAATTTGGTAAACTTCCATACATGAACTTCTATACTTGACCAGTATCTTTCTGGCTGGGGTGACCTGAAGGAATTTTACTGAAGGTATTGGAGTACTGTAGATCCAAAATGGAGGAAATGTTAAACGTAGCCTTTATGTACACCATTTAATATAAAACATTCTGTTCAGAATATAAAATGGTTAATAAACACAAGCCTTGTATGCAGTCAGTCAGAAGGTTGGATTAAACAATATATATCTTTTGTGTTTGCTGTTCTTTTTTTATGGTTTGTGCTGAGTTGCTTAGTTAGCTGATTCTAACTGACCTCAAAGCTGCTAACTGTGACAAAAGTTTGTTGTAACTACAGCTTGTTGCATCATGGTATTGATTAAAAATGTCAGATGAAGATATCGATGAATTGTAATGCATTATGAAATATAACAATATAATTATTTTTATATAAAAATAAAAGTATAATTCTTCATGAAATTATAACATATGGCCATAATTAAAGTTTTTGGTATTATATGGTAGATATCATCTTCATTTTAAATTATGACACCTGAATATGATATGCATGGCATTGCTCCTGACCATTGCTCCTGCAATACAGGAATTGTACTGCAAACAGACTTTAGATAAATCTTGGGTTTTTAATTTTTTATTTTTAAAATTTTGATTTTGTTTTTAGTCTTTAGTCATGCTGTGTTACACACATTGCAGTAACAGAATGGAGCCAAAAACAAACAACAAATTAAACAACAAATTAAGAATCTAGCATATGGATGTACAAAGAGGCATTGTTATTGTTTAACTTTATGGCATTATTCTTGATTTGCCAGCCTCCATGTTGGACCTTGTTTGTTTTTTTTCTGGAAAAGAAATGAAACAAGTGACAGTGGTCATTAGCCTTTCTATAAATCACTCTGATCTCCAAAGCAGCATCCCGACACATAGATGCACAGTGAGAACAGCTTATCTTCTGGGTTTTTGTGACAATATTCGATGACTAACAACAGATCTACTAACTACAGGTTCTGCAGTGTCTTGATGAAGGTGGTGGAGAGTGCCGTTTAACACAGCTGTCGAAAATCTTTCAAAGGTGTCATGGGTAGATATCTGATGATCATAACATATGATTCACATCATTTTTCATACTCATTATTATTATTATTATTATTATTATTAGTGCTCCTAATACAACAAAATTATGTTCTTAAATCAGTATTTAATTATAATGCCACCCATTTTTGGAAATATTTTTTGTTAATAATGATCAAGAATGCTTATGTAGGAACACCCCCCCCCCAAAAAAATAAAATAAAATAATAATAATAATAATAATAATAATAATAATAATAATAATAATAATAATAATAATAATAATGTGCAACATTAAAATTAGTTAACAGCATGTTGTCTTTGTGGGTCTCTGTGAGTAGTAGCACTATAAGTAAATGCAAATGTATGTTATAATAATGTAAGAAATAACAGGAACTAGCCTCATTACATTACAAACTGCCCTATCAGCCTATCCCATAGTATTAATTATTTTAGTATAACATTATTGTGTTATCATAGAAGAGGTGTGCAATTTTGGTCAATAACCACTGCTTAGTGAGCTAAGTGAGAACGTCAAAACAAGGCTTTACAGTGGCTTTCCAGACTTTGTCAGTTTGTCAGCCATTTTACTGATGACACCAATTAAGAGAAAACATTGAAAATTAGTATTCTGCACACCCCAACTGGAGGACAGGTACAACAATTTTGTCATTTGTTTTGCAGAATCAACGACCCTCTTGCACTGTGTACCCATTAGTAGTGAATATTTACACATAATAAATATGGGAATAAAAATTACAATTTATCATCATTTTTATGTGACCGCATTTTCATGTGAATCTGTGACATGGTGTTAACACTTGGCCATACACTTGAAGTGCATTCCCATACGGCTGTAAAAAAGGTGTGCTAAGATCTACAGACCAAGGTTGTTTGAAGCAGTGCTTGGGACATCATAGTTGAGCCTATAGTAATCATCAATGCTGCGGGTGTGTCCTTGTGATGGCCATGCTCGCAAATTTACCCAGAAGTGTGTCATCAGCGTCACTCAGGTCCTTGGGGCCTGAACAAAGAACCAAGTTCAGCAGTGTGCATTTAACAGCCATCAGCATTATGGCACAACAAGGCACTTTAAGGTTGCTTCAGCAAAGGGAATGAGAAATCTGACATGATGAATCAACAGACTGGGATGTGTAAGGCTGAGGTTTACTCCAAGGCTTTTACAGGCAATTGTGTGTGTGTGTGTGTGTGTGCATTTATTTTTATATCTTGGTAGGGACCAAAAAATGCTCATAAGCGCAGGAATATCTGACATTTGGCTGATCCCTATAAGGAAAGATTAGTTTGTCTTCTTCTTTTGTATTTTTTATAAAATATAAAAGATCCAATAAGTTGCTGTTTTATTAGAGTGTAAACCATTTGTTCATTTATTATCCAAGCCAATTTTCCTGCCACAAGGTTAAAGGGGAGTGGGGTGTTGGGGGTTGCTGGAATCTATTACAGTGCTACTTGGGCAGAAAGCAGAGAAAAACCCTGAATAATCACCTAAATGTGAGAAAGAAAACATTGCGGTGGTAATGGTAACTCTAGTTGATTATTTTTCTATAAAAACAACTCCTAAATAGCTACAATGTTAAACTTAGACTTTGACTTTAATTTTGACAATACACTAACCTTTAATAAAATATTACCAAAATTATACTGTACTTTTATTTATTTTTTAAATTGATTAATTATACATTGCTAGCTGAAAATAAATCTACAACATAGGCAGGTTGATCTACTTGAAATGCGGCTGGAATGCATCCTTGCAGTTTGCTGCCTGTTTCTTTCTTTGTCAGTCTCTTTGGAAACTGACTGCTGCCCAAATGTCTTGCTGCTGCTAAGGCCATCAATTCTTCTGCCATGTGAAGGCTGTTTTCCCACTTCTGTAGGCAAGTGCACTACCTCCTGACCCTGAGATGGCCACTGTTTACCAAACATAATGTGAGCCGATTCTTTGTGTGAAAAATTGATCATTGATCTGGAATAAAGTAGAGAGATGGTACAAAGCTGCCGGATGTGTATGTGTGTGTGTGTGTGTGTTTGTGTGTCGGTAGAGAAGCAGGTGACAGGGACACCTTTGGGCCATTTCATTACAGAAAGTGTCTGTCCAGATGATGAGGAAAGGATTATCCTTCCAAACAGGATTTCCTTGAGAGGATAATTCGTTAGCTGAAGCTGCAGAAAGGCCAAAAGCGCTATATAGGTTAAAGTTACAATATTGACTTCTTCCCAGCTCTGGCTCTTCAGTATTCTCATGGAGTGTACATGTGTACGTGTTTGCTAGGTGGTGTACGTCATGCGTGGCTGCTTTATGTATATAAGGGTGATGCATGCACTGCCAGTCAATCAATGTAGAAGCATTTCATATCACTTATATTGAAATGCCACAAAACATTCATGGAACATCCATTTAAAAATAAATAAATAAATAAACAAATAACCCAGGTGGGATGGGAAATAGAAATATGTTTAAAATATGCACAAATGCTGAGGGGGGAGAACAGCCGAATGAAAAAAGGGGGGGGGGGGTATGGGGTATATCTGAATGCAGGCTCATTTTCCACATTGAGACCCTGGGGCACTTGACAAAACAATGATGGAGACACAACCAACGTCAAGCTGATTTGCATTTACAAACTGATTCTTCCCTGCCTGTCATGTAATATTTATGACTGTGAGGATGGCGCTCAACTGTTCTCCCTGCTTCTAATGCCATAATGGAAAGCTGGGGGTTGCTGGTAGAGAAGCAGTGGCAGATATAAACTATATAGAGAAATGACAGTCTCACACGCCATGACATCAAACACCATGTCTTTGTAAATCCCCCAAGTTACAACATGGCCAGAATCCCTGACCACAGATGTATGAGAAGTACAAAAGTGCTGCCCCTTCTTAGATGATTCAAAAAGCACTATCCAGGGTCAAATGTGCTCTAATCAAGACTGATCATGAATAACAAATCCCTGCACTTGATGGCAAGCCGCTATACTTCTTATTTCCCAGTGTGTGTGTGCTGAAGAATGAATCTGGATTCTTGCGCTAAAAGGCCACTGATTGGGGTGCTGAGGTCTGTAATTTGCAATTAGCGAATGGGTCAAGGATTTGATTCGGGTCAAGGTCCACATTTGCATGTGCTTTTGTTCGATCAGTCGGAATTATGCGAATAGCTACATCCCACGTCTGTTTATCCACAATCTGGTGAAGCTGGCCCTCCCTCCGTACACTCCAATCAGCCAGTGCCTGGCACTTCCTTTTATATAGCCACTCGTGACCGGCGCTAGCCGTTAATGAATACAGGAACCTGAGCAGTGATTGAGATTGCAGGTTGATGGTAAGCTTGTTAGCGGAGCGAAATTACATGCAGCACCTCTGGCATTGTAATTGCAGACACTCCTGTCTGATGGGCTTGTTATGTTCTATCGAGAATTTTTTAGGCAAAACTTCTAATATGTAAAAGGAAAAAAAAATGATGATGGCATGCAATCATTGTAAAGTGTGTTTATCTGTAATAAAAGTAGGTATTAGAAATTTTAGCATTGGACCTGTCACAATATACAAAAATCTTTTTTTTAGGACATGGTTGTATGCAGCAAAACCTAATTTGATCCCCCAAATTAGGAATTGCTGCCTGGTTCCCAATGTAGCCTCAGAATCCTGATCTTATCTGACAAAAGTGAGTGCTATTATAGTCCATCCACCTCAAGTTTTGAGATTCTTTTCTGCTCAGCACAATTGTAAAGAGTTACTGTAGCTTTTCTGTCACCCTGAACCAGTCTGACTAGTCATCTCTGACTTCTCAAAGAATTTCCTTCCACCTGCACAAAAGCTTACTGCGTGTTTTTATTTTGTTTGTTTTACAGCAAACATTTTTTGGTTCCCATAACATTTTGAAAATGCATTTTCTTCTTCTTTCTTTTTCTATTTTCTTACAGGAAAATTCCTTAAAGGGTAGTCTGGTTTTGGTTTTAAAGTCCGGAAAGAGGTGCGCTATAACTCTGGTGACGGACAGCCGGTGTGATCTTCAGCGCCACTTCCGGGTTCACGGCCGCCGTCTCGCACCATCATGGAGATCTCACGCTAGTGTCCGTGACAGTTTGCATGTACAGTTTTGTTTGTGTTGTGTTATGTTTTGGCTTATATTGTATGCTGTTATGCTGTACTGATGTTCCACTAATTGGCATTACAAGAAATATTTGGGAAACATTATAACAACATTCCACTTATGAACATTCTATAAATGTTGAAAGAAGATTCTTATAAAACTAACTATAGTAAAACTCGTTAGTTGAACATTCTGTATTTGCTGGGATGCTTGTTTGTTTATTCAATCTCTATACACTACAATGTCATACCATGCATGAACATTTGTATGTGTTAGTACTTTTTGAAATACTAATACGAGCCCATCTACCACCAACAAACACCAACATTAACTCCCTATTTTGAAGTTTTTTGACCTGTATCAGCATGGTTGGATGCACTGTGCATCTGAAATTTATAAATAATAAATATTTCATTTTCCTTTTCACTCAATCAAGTCAGACAGTTGTCGAAAAGTAGTAGAGGTTGATATTCAGAGAACTTTTGTATTTTATTCTATGAAAGTCATATTCTTATCTCTAAACACTTTGGCCAATACACTGCATGAAGATTTGATTACTAATTTAAATGTTGCTTGTTGGAATCTGACCCCTGGTACCATACTCTATATTGAAAGAGAGAAAAATTCCTAATATTAACTTGTAAAATAAAATAATAATAATAAAAGAGGAGACTAAGTCCCTAAGTTTCATGACCCATTTTGTAAATAAAGAGAACTAGGGATCACAATTCCCTGGGACCCCTGCAGTAGATGCAACTTTGGAACCAGGGATCACAATTACCTGTAGACAAATTCTCTATCACTTGATCTTTCCTTACTTTCTTTCTCCTGCAAAGTAAGAACAGGTTGCATCCTCCCAAATCAGCAGCATGATGTTAAGGATTAAATCTCTGTAGGCCCTCCTGTCCAGGAAGTCCCACTGTGGCTTTTGCAGCTTAGGGCCATACTAGGGTGCAGGCATGCTGATGGTTTGAGAAGCTGTCCTAGTGTGCCTTTTAACATACACTAGAGTGCTAGGTCATGTTCCCCAGCTGAGTACAAGACAGGAAATCCATTTAATTACCTGTGAAGCAGAAGATGGTGTGTGTGTGTGTGTGTGTGTGTGTGTGTGTGAGTAGGAGGGTTTGACGGAAGAACCTTGTTCCAGCAAAAAAAGTTTGGTCTCAATGGGCCCTTCAGTTCTGCTTAACGTTATCCTGCTTCTTCCCTGTTTGTATGACCTTCTTCCATACTTTAGCATTGTCCTTCCTTTCAGCCCTATTTTCTACCCTCCACTGTCAGAAATTCAGTCTGTCCTCCAAGGCCTTCCATGCCCTTTCTCTTGCTCTTGTTTTCTCTATCGCTCACCATCTACACATCTGTGTCACTGCTTTTCTTTCATAAGGGGCATAACCTTACTTCAGTCATACTATGTATGTTAGTCCCTCATTTATCACCCCTTCTTAATTTGTTCCTGTTTCACATTTAAAGAGAGATCTGGATAAAGCTTCCATCACAAGGTAACAGGTGCTCCTGAAGACTAGAAAATGCCTGACATATTCCTGCCTTTTTTTCATATGTTGTTTTCAGATGCTGGAACCCAACAGGCTACACTTGACAAGTATTTATTAAAACACCTACAGATTTGTGCATATCAATTTGGCGGGATCTTTCCTAGGACCTGTATGACTGAGCGCTTCTGTTGTTATTTCCTGCTCTGTGTGTGTTCAGCTAGAGTAGCAAGCTGTGGGTTGCATCACATTAGACCCGGCTCTGCCTTTAAAGCATTTTCATGTCTTCATCTGCGTGTGTGGCGTACCTCTCTCCTGCTGACATGAGGACAACAGAAGGTCTCTTCTCACTGGAGGCTGAACTGTCATATCTGAGGAAAAGTTTGGCTCTATGCCTGCTGGTAGAGATGCGCCAGACAGACGTCCTTGCTGGGTAAAGCTACTTCTGAATTCTTTAAACCAGGACTGGAAATCTGAAAGTTTTTTTTCTTTTTTTTTTTTTTGATTCAGGAAATTGATTCATGTAACCTCCAAGAGTCAAATAGTATATCTATGAACAGATGCTGCATTTTCTGCACAAAGCAAATGGCTGTGAAGCCTGAGGCATCTTGAATTGCAGATATGTTGACTGTCTTGAAAGCCCATCTTTTGTGAAGCAAGAGTGCACGGTATGAAAAAAGAGGAAGTGTTCTCTGCTTTATTCCCTAAAGCAGTGATTAGCATGGAGGCTTACATTAGCTTAGGGAAACTTTTGTACAAGGCATGCTTGGAGCCAAACTATCAAATTAGATCAAATGTATCACCTTGTGTCTTACAGAGTAGAAGAGATAATTTTATTTATTTATTAACAGTAGCATGCTTGGTCAGCCAAGCTGAGAAAGAAACTGTTGGTCATTCATGAATATTTCACAACCAGCATTTACAAGAAAAAGTGTAACCTTATACAGGCCAGGTAAGAAAACTAGGAGTAGAAAAGGAAGGCAGAAAAAAAAAATATTTTTTTTTACTCTTGTGCCATTTTGGCAGCAGGTCAACCAGATAATGATCTTCTGTATCCAAATCCCTCTAGATGAATTTAAAATGAGTTCAGGTTTAGAGGCTGCACAAGAAAAATCAGTGCATTTTTTATATAGTTCTTTGACAAATCACTTAAGTGTGAAAATGAATTGCACAGATCTAAAGGGTCAAATTCTGATGACTAGATGACTGGGTCAGAGCAGCCCTTGTAGAATGTTCCCAGTATACAGTGGTTAGTACTTACAAAAGTGGTCCAAAAAAGAACAATCAGTGAACCAGCAGCCCAGAAGTACTGATGTGCTTGGGGGCAAAGGCTACTTAATATTGTCTGATCCCACAAAATATCCCCAAAGGATCTCTTGCTAATTATTGGTGTCATATACCACAGCACAGCTTCAGAGGTCTTGTGATGTCCATGTCTGAACATATTAAAGCTATTTTGGCAGGTGGTGTTAATGTTATGGCTGATCAGTGAATGTGTATGTAACGTGTGACTTGGAAATTTTCAGTCTTCGCAGATTTGTATGTCAACTGGTTCATCTATGATTTCATTGGGGAAAAGCATAGTTTAATAAAAGGTTGCCAGATGTGCATACAGGGAACTGTAAACCCCCATGTCTGATTGACTATTTATTGTACCAGATACACTTATCCAATGCACCCAATTCCCATTGTGCAGGTGACAATTTTTTGGCATGGTTTTGCCATTTTCTATCAAACACAATAAATGCATCAAACTCTGCCGTTCTCTCTGCAATGAATCCATTAAACAAATCTTAACGAGGATGACAGAATGATGCCTGTGAACCATTTGTGAGCCAATTTTATATTTATTCATCTATCCTTTTATCCTGCGTGCACATTATTTATGCCATATAATTACTTTAAAGTGGCCTGGCAGCACAATTTGTAACCAATTTATTATTTACATGCCGTGATAAAACACCCACATTAAAGCCTAGCGATGCTGTCTGGATGCTCATCTTTAAAGCGACGGGGCAGGAAGTATGGCGTCTTTTCTGGGTTTGTGCTTACTGAGGACTAATAAAAAAACAATGTATTAATGAAAGGCAAAATATTATTTGTGAATCGGTAGACTTGGCCAGTGTAGCTGAGGTATAAAAATAATTAGGCACCATTTCCTGCTGCTTCTTTTGCTTGTACAAACAATAAATACTCCTGCATTTGTGTTCAATTAAGGTACATGCGTTTCTCACTCTCATTTTCATCCAGTAAAAAATGGAGGCTGGATTCATTTTGTCCCACAGCCACAGTGCTCTGTGCTCAAGCTGTGGCATTTGAAAAGCAAGAATGCCTGGCCCTTATAAATCCCCCAAATGAGACCAGTGATAGTACACAAGGTGTTTGCATGAGATAGAGTTTGCCGTGCAAGTGCTGGAGCGTGAAGACAGGCTGGAGGAAGGAGGGATGGAGGAAGGGAACAAGGGAGGGAAGGAGGGAGATGTGGATTCTTGACTCCTCTGTCCCCAACCACCTGCTGCAAAGTGCTGGCAGGTGGTGAGCTGTACAAGGCAGGTGAGGAAACAGCCATTTCCAGCTGGAGGGTAAGGGGGTTAGGCTAGAGGTTAGGTTAGGGTATATATGTGGTGGGAATTCTTTTCTTAACATACACCAGCTCCCTACTGAGAAAAGGTGATAGCCTTGAGACCTGAAGCAGGAGGCTCAGCTGGTTAACAGGACTCACTGTTTTTTTTTTTTTTTTGCTTTAGTCCTAGTAAAAGCAATCAGCATTAAAAGCCTTGTGAATATGAATGAACATATAATATGATCAGATATGGACACAAATATGAATAGGGTTTTTTTTTAAGAGCTTGGCCAATTGAGACTAGGGTCTTATCATTCTACATCACGACTTCCACTGGAAGCATGATGTCATGGAAGATGGAGAGTTTTTACTCGTATGCATGAAGCCAACAACGCTTAGTACACATGCTTAGTAATTACCTCATAATGACCACAGTAGTTTGAATTACTAGCCTGTTTAGATTTTTAAATAGAACCAACTAAACTAATTAGAAATTTTGTGAACAAAGTCAATATTCAGGAGTACAATATACAATATACAGGTAGTGTTATGGTGTTTCTGTAAAAGGTTGTGTATGTGTGGTGTGTATTTAAAAAAGTTTTAAAATTCTCAGTTTCTATTTAAAAATAAATCTGTCTTAGATCACACTCATTTCAGGTTGAAAAACCTGAATACAGACACAGATATAAATATTTTGAGCATTACACATACCCTTATACCCTTGATATACTGATATACACCCTTATAATAGAAAAAAAGTATATTTAAGTGTATGTAACATAAAAAGTACATACTTTTAGTGTATTTTCATTCCAATTAGATTATGTTTAAATATATATTAAATCTATTACATT
>JAOVVF010000019.1:4582042-4593144 GCA_028565595.1 Duopalatinus emarginatus
AAAAACTTTTTTCACATGGTCATAATGGGGTATTTTGTGTAGAATTTTGAGGAAAGAGATTAATTTAATACAATTTGAAATAAGGCTGTAACGTAACAAAATGTGGAAAAAGTGAAGCGCTGTGAATACTTTCCGGATGCACTGTATATTTTTTTTATGTTATTGTGGATGCTTCACCTTTTGGGCTGTAAGTTAAGCTACATTTTTTTACAAGCATAAAATGTCTGCTCACATATAAGATCATGCTTACATATAAGATCATTTACATAAGGTCATATTGGTCAAAGCTCTAACATTTAAAAGGACCATCCTGATGCTCTTTAGGGCTTTGTGATGTGAGACACTTTTGATTACATTATGTTAATGTTGACCAGGTTAGACAATGTTTGACCTTTGCAGTTGTTAAGAGGGTTTTTTATGACAGTTTATAAATACTGGAATATCTATATGAGGAGTAGGATGAGAATAACTTTTTTTGTTGTCTGTATTGAAATTTACCCATTCTTTTCATGTCATGCTAGGTTTGAAACCAAGTATTAAAGTTTTCTCTGCTGTAAAATATGGGAATTTCACAAAAGTCATGTCATTCATCAATGAAACCCACACTATTGGGTTAATACATTTAATACATTTAATATCAAAAATGTTTTTTTTGAGGTTCATACGACATGGCAGTTTTCCATAAGAGCTTTTATGGACGACCTAACAGTGATGACATCTGTTCCATGGCTCCTTCAGGGGCTTGAAAGGCTTATCTCCTGGGCAAGTATGAGCTTCAAGCCTACCCTGCTTCAAGTCCAGGTCTCTGGCCCTGAGAAAGGGTAAAGTGTCCGACCAGTTCCGTTTGGCCTGGGTGAGACCATGATTCCATAAATGACCAAGAAATCAGTCAAGAGTCTGGGCAAGATCTTTGACAGCTCCCTGAAGGACCTGAAGCCATTCAACAAACCAAAAGTGAACTGTCCATCTGGCTCACAGAATTAACAAATCTGGCCTCCCTGGAAAATTCAAAGCTTGGAATTGGTCCTTGAACAGCATCGCCCTGTATGGCCATTCAAAGCTGCACCTTCCTTTCAGTGGACTAACAGATTAGTTTGAAGTCACCCATTCTAGAGAGGTGTTGATGTGCAATGACTCCAGAGATACCAAAGTCACAGCATCAGTGATCCTCCTCAAGAACGGGAGGAAGTGGCAGATACAAGAGGCCATCACTAAAGCTGAGGCGTGACTAATGCATGAAATGCTGTTGGGCTCTGTGGCAACGGGACGAGCAGGTCTTGATTCCTTTCTGAAGCCACGTTATGATCTGGCCGGTGGAAAGGAAAAGCAACAACTGATCCAGAATGAGTTGCAAGCGGATGAGGAACGCTGCAGCAAAATGGCTGGCATGTCCAAATAAGGAGTGTGGACCAGGTGGGAGCATGCAGATTCCTGCAAAATCACCTGGACAGAGTTCTGGAAAGCAGAAACATCCTGCATCAAGTTTCTTGTCTAAATGGTTTATGTCCATCTTGAACAGCTGCTAAAAAGCACTAGGAGAGGGAGTTATCACTGCTACCACAACCAAGTGTCAAAAGCTTTGGCAGACTCCATCTGCACAGCAGTACAGCACAGCAAGACCCAGGTAGCACCCAATCTGTCAAATCACCTTCATTGGAGCGGTGCAGAAGGCAAAACACCACCAGGCAAAGTCAACAGGGGGGTTCCTCATCACCGCTCATGATTGGCAGCCTCAAGTCAACCTCGGAAGACAGCTTAAGTTTCCAACCAACATCACAACCACTTCTCTAAAAACATCTGGAAAGCTCGCTGTGAGCCAGTCGAGGTTGGGTGCTGAGGATTCGCTGGCTATTCACTTCTGTAAACCCTTAAACTCCTTGAAGTGAAAGGACTGCAGTTGAAGAGAGCCATAAGAAACATCCTACAGGCCACAGAGAGGGCCTCAACGTGGCTTAGATCCATAGGGGGGACCTGTGGAGCAACACGCCACTTGCACACAAGACGGGGACTGATCATCCTAAAAATCAAATGCCTGAAACACCCTGTGACCCTGGTTTCTTTACTGAAGACATTTCCAAGTAGCACCAGAAGGTGTATTCAAATTCTTCTGGACATATGCCTATATGAAAGAAATATTTTGCAATGAATTAGTAGCATAAAAGCACTTTTTATATCCCTTTATTGGTCCCTAAGTAAATAACATTGTTGTACAAACTATACATTTATTAGCACCTATTTTTCTATTTTCTTTACATTACAAAAGAGCACACATCTAGGTCTTTTAATCTTTAGATAAAATGGAATTAAATCTGTTTGGACATTAGAAAGAACTTTCTTACTATTCCTCTTAAATTTTTAGTACATAAATAATTTTGTCAATATTGGTAAACTCTTTTAATTTCTTAAATATTTGTTAAAAAAAACAGTTTATTCTACTGTGACATATTAGAACATTAAAATACTTTGAACTCACTTTTAAAGATTCTGACAGACAAATATTTTTTTTTTACATTCAAACTTTTATGGTGCAATCAACTTTAACAATTTTATCCAATAAATTCTATATGTACAGAAATTAAATGTAAAAATGTATTTAACCCTTAAACAGTCAATGTGCACCATGAGATACATTCATTTTATTCACCTGAAAAAGCATAATTATAAGTTTTTACTAAATGTATTCATCATTCATCAAAAGTCTGATCTGAATCTAGTATGTAGGTCATGTGACTTTGTTTATATCAGTCATCGTTTAACCAGCCTGGTTAGATTTCAAGATGACTGCAGGCTGAAGGACATGCTAACCATGGTGTAAGCACATGCATGAAAATCATAGTTATTTTCCATAAATCTAATATATTAACCCACAATACAGATTATAGAGTTAGTTACACAACATTAAAATGTATGCATCCCATGGGATACATTGACCGGTTAGGGTATAAATGTCTATGTGTATTAATATTTATAATACAAATTTGTATTCCAACATTTAGACAAACTTGCATACACTTTAGAAATAGATTATATCAGGCTAAAATTTATATAATATGCCCTTTTACCTCTATATTACCCTGCAGGGTATTGGAATTAGAACATTTTATGGCAGCAGCACAAGACGAGAGGGAATGCAGTAAAGACTCAAGCAATAGTGAAGAGAAAGAGGAAGTATTTATCAGGTGAGGAGGGACATATTACAGCAAAGAAAATAGTTTTCTTGAGGGAGAGGAAGATGAGAAGGAGGAAGAGGATGAAGAGCAGGAGGAGGCAGCAGCAACAACAATAACTATAACCCTGTTTTAAATATTTATAGTGTATGAATAGTGCAGTAAATAGTTATTAAAAACTGCTTACTGATTTTACAATTTTAATATCATTAGCAAATTAAAATGTGTTATTAAAACTGTGTTACTAAAATGATCTGCTAAAACAAAAGTGCTTTTCAGTGAACCTAGGAAGCATGAGTGTGTCAGGTTATTGAAGTTTTAAAGATATTTTATGAAAAAAAGATGGCGATTCAAGGAATTCATGATGGTGTTCAAGGATAAAACTGTTGCTATTCATGCCAGTGGGTTACAAATAACAGTTAAACAAATGTTTTATATGGGTAAAAGTTTAATGGAAAATGCACTTTTGTGATGTAATTAATCAAAAAAGGTAAAAGGATTGCATTAGTTCTGTTCATCCAAGAAACATTAAAAACCTACACATTTTGACCCATTAAATGGTCAACATATCCCAGGAGATACAACTAATAAAATCCAAAATATACAACATTGTTACGGTCTTAGTTCTTAGGTCTCAGATTTTTCCTTGACATTACACATTAAACTTGTGTAAAGATTTAACTGCTCACTTTAGTGTTCAACATTTTGTAAAATATGTATACACTAAAACACAGATAAATGTAGATTTAAAAACTATTACATTGTGGGGTTTTTTGTATTAAAACCCCTTTTTTACCCTGCACTGGCATCCTAAACCCTCTGTGTGTGAGTTCCTCCACTCACGTGCATCGCCGTGTTACATAATTATGTAACACTAACTATCATCTAAGGTTCATGATGCAACCTTACAGCTGGAATACTGTTAAAGACAATTAATCAACACATAAATAATCAGAAGAAAAAAAAAACAATAAACAGGTTGAAATCATAACCCTGTCCTATTCTGCAGATTCTACATGAGGTGACTTTTTCCAATTCCACTGATGCAAGAGCTGACTGGCTCTGACAACACAGAATCAAACATGGAAAAATCTCCTTTTTTCAGAAGAGTAGGTCCTGTCCTTTGGATTGGATTGTTTTTTAAAATGTATAAGTTGACTGGAGTGTGCACGTCAAACTCCTGATTGCTGCACTGAGCACACAGAAGGTTAGTCTCTGCTGCATGGCAGAGCCTATTAGTGACACTGGGCTGCTGTAATGTCCTGTGTTTCAGCTCCTTCCACTAACATTTAAGCAAAGGCATAGTGGTCTTACCCAATCCACACTGTGTCCCAAAGTAATGCCATGGAGAGAAACTGAGAGGGATTGAGAAAGACAGCATGAATTCATCTAAGATGAATGTTCAATATTCTAGTTATTGTATTTCCAATAGGCTGAAGGTCAAAATTGGGCATGTGTGGTTATGGAGATTACCATTGCCAGTTCATTGTAGACATTCAATGTGTTCAGTAAGGTTGCATTTCCTAGCCAGCTACGGGCATATTTTTTTGTTCAGTTGCCACAGGAGTTTGGCATGTTTGGTGTACTTTGAAAACTGTTTTTCAGTTTCAAAATACACCCTGGTGGTCACTGGTGGTCTATAACATAAATATATTTGGTGAATATAATTCTGTCACATTTAACCACAGTGTTAAACTAGCTGGTACTGTTGTCAACAGTTGGTCTTGCTTCTCAATATCATACTTGTCAGCTGTTGTGGGTCTCCCAGCTATACACCAGTGCAGTGCACTATGAAACCCCTTATCACCATGTGCATACAACAATGGTTGAGAGTCCTGCTACTGGTGTCCACTTTATGGTCCCCCCTTAATATCAGGACCTGCAGGAAGTCTTCCGTAAAGCCAAAGCCAGTCGTCTTCCTCCTCACAAGGATTACAGTGTGTTTCAATGTTTGATAAACAGTATGCTGTGCAACACATTAGCAAGATTTGTGAAAGTGAAGTGAAGGTGAACTATTTGCCTACTGTGCTTGCACGTAGAGAAAGCTCTGCATTTAACCCATCTGAGGAGTGAAACACACACACTTTGTGAACACTAGGGGGCAGTGAACACCCTAGCCCAGAGCAGGGGCAGACCCAAACCATGACACCCTGGGAGCAGTTGGGTGGTTAAGTGCCTTGCTTACTGAGACTTCAGTCATGTCTTGTCCATTGTGGGGAACAATCCCAGGATCACAAGACCAGTTCCCAAACCACAAGGCCACAGCTACACCCAATGTAATAACTGAAAGGCATGTTCACATCTGCACGTTTGATCCAGTGTCCAGATCAGCCCAAGGGGGATGCTGAATGTCTCAGCAAGAAGAAGAAATCTCATTCCTTTGTTTTCTACTTGTATAACTGAGCACTGCTGAGAGAAATTATGAAAATAGAAACAGATAATTGCTCACCATTAAGCTGGCCTGATATTATTTTGCCTCCAGCATGTTTTCTGCAAACCACTGTTGATCAGTGGCAAGTACTGGTGGCCCCTGTGCATATAGACATTAAAAGGTATGTGATCTCCTGCATCTCCTTTGCCTGTTGGGAAGCTCATGCATATAACTGAACCTCAGTGTCTATGGTCACACCCAGCAGTGGACGTTGTTACAGATTTTACCCCTGTCTCAAGTAACATAATCATTATGATTGTAGTAGATACCCCTGTGTAGTGTAGCCCTCTGTCAGTGCTACTGCCCTGCCCTACCCTACCAGCTGGGTGTCCATTTCCCAGAATTCATGGCAGTGAGCCTACTTGCATTTATTTTTCACCCATTTTGTGTTTCTTGCTTCCACCTGTATTAAATTTGCTGATTTTTTTTTTTTTTTTTCTTGCAAAATAGTAGATATCACATTGTTGATACCAAGCCTTTCGATCATTGAATGTTATACTGGTTTTTGACTCGGTGCCCTGTTTTTTTGACCTTGATTTTCTGACTCTGTTTTTGGATTATTTTATAGATCTTGGCTGCTTTTGAATTGTTTAGTAAAGTAAAAGTCCAATCAGTGTTGGGTTGTGTTCCATACAGTTCCTTTTGGGTGATTTCTGAGTTCATTTGAAAAAAAACGGATAAATGAGCATGAAATGGATTGGCCAATTTAAGAAATTTAGCAGCAGTACAGTGGCATAGAAGTCTAGGAAAACGTCTAGAGAAACTAGACTTAAACTAGACACATCCTCATTTGAGGATAAATAATAGTATGATTATAAATAATCACTTGCTATATAGAAAAAAGTGCAAATGCAACCTCCCTCTTGTGTGGTAGGCTCAAAGGTAACCCAGAATGACAGGCGTGTTAATCAAAAACGTGAAATGAATTTATTTTATGGTGACTCCCACATGAAATTATAGTGATAGGGGAAGCCTCACTTAGAATTCTGCCATCCAGAGTGAAGGCCATCAAAGGAGTTTCTAAAGGTTGCAAGGTACACCCTTGCCAGTTTGTGATCCACCAGCATGTCCTTAACACCGGAGTCAATGAGAGCACACAGCAAGATACAAGTCTTTCCAACACAGAGTGTAGCATGTATCTGTAACGGGCACCGTGGCAACGGCGCCGTGGTTAACAGAATGACTCCTGTAAAACAGGAGAGGAACGAGGAGACAGCATGTCAGGTTCTCAAACTCTGCAGCAATTTATTTAAGGAATTTCCTTAGTAACACATCTCTAATATTATGTTTCACATATTGCGTGTTCAATGTTCTCTTAACATTACAATAGATCCCAGTGCCCATGTCTATACAAAACTTGTAATTAATTAAAAAACCTCAAGACACCCAATGCATGTTCACTGACTCGTCATAATTATTTTTCTTTATCTACCAATAAATAAATAAACATTTTACATTATAACAATTCTTATTGAACCCGTTGAGCAAACAGCTTTTAACTGATGGTGGGGAGCTAACATACAGTGAGCTAGTACACATTAACATTGTAAGCTCATAAAACATTTTCATGTGCACATTCACATGGGAAAGTGTGTGTATTGGGCTGACTAGCTCTACGAAATGCATGCGTTGTCAGTAGACGGCTGTTTTACTGGGCTTTATCCTTTTGTTTCCAACCCAAGTCAAAACAAGGTGCTAGCGACAAATAATTATTTAAAACAGTTCACCCACATCCTGAACACATTTCTACATGGCTACATCCTGGCTCTGTGGTGTTTTAGCACATTACCCACCTGTGAAACAGGAGAGGAACGAGGAAACAGCGTGTCAGGTTCTTAAACTCTGCATCAATGAGAAAAACTTTCAATGCATGTAGCAAATCACCTGACACTGTCCCCTACTGGTTCGGAGTAAACACTGTACCAATCACTTAACTAATTAAGTAAATATGCATCAATGTTTGGGGTACATTTTTCCCCAGAATAAACGTTTCATACGTTACATTGTATACTAATTATTAAAACATAATAATTCTAAATATGCAGATTTTTAACAAAACACAAATGTGACACTTTTGTGGTCGTCACATATCTGTAGGTAGGCCTTGGTGGTTTAAGGGGTGTTGTGGTGTTTTGGGCTTATTAGTTTCCCTACAACTACGAATGAGTCAACTCTTTTAGGTAGTGAAGGGCAGTGAGCAAGGGGGTGGCCTTGGGGGTTTGCCACAAACAGCCAGTCAACAGTTTGAATATGGTAAAGGTGCTCTGAAGGGGTTAACCTGGTCCAGCCTAATTGCATAGGTTCCTCATTTACAGGGCTGCTTGAAGGGTTTTCTGAGGCACCTAAGGGAGTGTGGGTCGGACTGAGAGAGGCTGGTGTGGTCAGGCAGGTGGGCTCATCTGAGGAGTGGATAAACAGAGAAACAAAGGAGTTTAGGCCAGAAGGTTCCTCTTTGTACTTCATATGATCTTTTAACTCCCCCACAAAACCTCCGTACAGGGTGTCATTATTCTTCTTTGAGTTCTTCTTTGAGGTTCAACAGATAACCAAAAAGCGTTGCTGGCATGGTTAGGGTGATCAAAAACAGTCTAGAATTTGGCTTAGAAATCAGAAAAAGTAAGAGCACTTGAGTTTAGAGCCTCTACTCAGGCATAAGCACTTCACTGGTGACATAAGGAGAGGGTGGAAGAACAACAGAGGTGGTCAAAACAATGACTTGCCTTGTTGATTTAGAGATCTGTTGCACTATGTTCTTATTGCTCTACAACAGGGCCTGGAGGAGTTGATTACGCTGCCCAAGCAGAACTCCCTGGTTAGCGAAGGTCTGGTGTAAAGATCCAGGTTTCATAGTAACTGTGCCTGCAGGGTCTATAGTATGGCCAGTTCATTCTGTTAAAGACTGGCAAGCACTGAACCCCAAATTGCAGACAAACATGAAATTAATTTATTTTATGGTGTCTCCCACATGAAATTATAGTGATAGGGGAAGCCTCACTTAGAATTCTGCCATCCAGAGTGAAGGCCATCAAAGGAGTTTCCAAAGGTTGCAAGGTACACCCAACTGCCAGTTTGTGATCCAGGGGGCAGTGGTAGCTCAAGGTTAGGGGATCAGTCTTATGACAAAGCTGGTCCCTGCTCTGGGCAAGCGTGTTCAGTGGCCCTAGTGTGTGTTTCACTGCATAGATCGGTTAAATGCAGAAGTCAAATTTCTCTGTGTGCAAGCACAGTGGGTCAATCACTTATGGCACTAATTTCCATGGCCGAGCAGCTGCATGCAAGCTCTACATCACCATGCACAGTACGCAGCTTTGGATGCAGTGGCATAATGCATGCCACCACTGGCCTCTGTTGCAGTGGAAATATTCTGTGGAGTGATGAATCACACTTGTCTATCTGGCAATTTGATGTACGAGATGGGTATTTGTGTAATATATTATAGTCATATATTAATATTTATATTTGTCATATTCATTACTCTTATTCTGTCACTCTGTTCTGTATTTATACAATGCCACTATTTGCACTTCTGTGCTTAATGGTAGATGCTTAATGAATTCCATTGCTTTGTACTGTGCTTTGTACTACTAAGCAATGACAATAAAGTTGAATTTTTCTATCCGTGTGTTGCAGGTATTCCTGCACATGCATTCAAACATTATGAGAGGAAAATATTAAAATGGCAAATGTATGATATAACCATAGTTTTTACGGAATTCTGCTACGCAAATGCAAATCCTTAATTATGAGCACCTTCTTCCTTAGTGTATTGAGAAGATGAAGAAATTGGAAAACAGTGTCGGAAATGATAGCAATCATAACCAAAGTGTCACGTGTGGTTCGCCAGGCTACACAAGGATCTGCTGCCTCTCTGGTCACATGACTCCCGGTGCACACCCGAACTCTGTTTACTTGGACAATATAATCTAGGTACTGCCATGTGCATGTTGCGGCTCGTAAAACCTTTCTGGACCCTGTTATGACCCTGTCTTTATGGTAACCCTGTTGCGGGCTCTGACCCTGTCTCCGATTATGCTCATGTTCAATTCCTGTTCCTGTCTATGTTTGGATTATGCTCTGTTTCTGTTTGGTTTGGACTCGTTTCCTGCACTTATGTCCTGTTCATGTATTGTGAGATTAAAATATGCACTCACCACCCGACATTACAAATGCTTCTTCCATAAATGTTAAATGCTAAATAAACATCTGCTATCAGAAGAAAATCAACAATTAATTGTTTAATAACTTTGTTAAACAACAAGCTATTTGTAAATCAGTTTATTATGAGTCATATATCATGTGGCATTAGGTTACCACTTACTCTGGTATTTTTATGCTTTGCTAAATCTCCTTCAAATCTTTGTCTAGGCTCCATCTCTCCCATCATGTTTTTTTTTCTTCTTTTTTTCCTGCTAGCTGATAAACATTCTCCATAGGCCTAAGCTTGCTTCTGCCACAGAGTATTCTGTAATAGTCTAATTGTGGCTAATGGTTTGTGCAGCTAATTAAAGTGTATGAATTACAGTAATCAGTCAGACACGTTGAGGCTCACATCTCACTGCTCCTCCGCATGGCAGGACCGAGGAGAGACAGAGAGAGAGAGAGAGAGAGAGAGAGAGAGAGAGAGAGAGAAAAGGGCTGGAGCTGTACAAAGCTTTAGGGTTGTTGAGGGTGTTAATGGTGCAGAATATAATTAGATACCTTATTCCAGCTGAGACACTGTCACTGAAACAATGCTCAGCTTAACATAGAAAATAGCATTTAGTGATTTGTGTGTGACCTGAATCAATCAGCATCCTCGCAGTGCTTTACTTTCAGCATTCAGAGAAAAGTATTGATATGTTAAACTAGAGAAAACTTTTGGGTTTTAGGTTTTAGGCTGTTTTGAAAAAAATATAATGGCAGTAATGATCTTAAAGTTAGAAAGTCACACTTATGAAATCAAAGAAGTTATCATGAAAGCATAAAACCCTCTAATTGCCTTATATATAGACATGAAGAAATTGTAATAACCTCTTTTGCCCCGCAAACTAAAATCCATGGGCCCTAAAGAACTCATTGAATTCATTCATTTATTTATTATTATTTTAGATGTATTTTTGTGATAGGGTTAAAACATTACTTTGGTTATGCATAAATAACACTCTTAATACTTTAAAATGTACAAGTTAATACATTTTGACAATATTTGGCCTAAGGTATATCCCTCGTTAGTGCCCAACAATAATCTGCCAACACAGAACAGAATCTTTTCTTCATATCAATTTTCCATGTACATGTGAGTATAAAGTAAAAAAAAAAAAACTATAGGTGACAGAGCAAATCTGAAACTTATTTAGCGAAATACCTTTTGCCCCTTACACTGAAAAAAAGTGGAGTGGAGATTATTGAAGTACTTTCTACAGGAATTTACTAGTACTGTCTTTCTATTTCAGGATTTAACAAATAATTCAGTGTGTTACTTGGTGCTTCTTTGTAATTGTATATCTTCAAATACATTTGTAAAT
>JAOVVF010000019.1:4596023-4606561 GCA_028565595.1 Duopalatinus emarginatus
ATATTATGATTGTATACTGTTTGTTTGAAATGTGCAAATGTGTTAACAAAAGTTGGAAATACTAAATTTGAAAGTGATTCAATTGAATTGAATTTTAACACTGTGTAAATTTAGGCAGTGATGCCATTTTGTAATTCTAATTTTTATTACATTCATATACAAGTGTTCGACAACAAGGTAAACACCATTTACAATGCTTTTCAAAGTATAGTGATATAGGCCCAAAATGCAACTCAGCATGCTACCTCTTCCCCATTCTCAGAATTTAAATACTGCCTAACCACAGTTATAGAGAGGGAAAGTTAAGCAAATGCTCTAAGTGGGTAGGAGGTATTGTAGGAGTGATACACATTTACTTTAACAAAATGAGATTCATACTTTTCCAGCTTCATTTGCAGGCGGACAAAGTCTCAATTTTCTATCTCTTATGTTTCATTACACAAACCTGTCTTACTTTAAATTACACATGCAACCATGCAATCTTGTTCTAGCAATCTATGTTGCTTTCAAGTCCCTTAGCCATCAAACATTACCCTAGAAAAAAAGGGAGAAAAAGAGTCAGGGAGCTTCTCTTGTTTTGTCAAGCCAAATAGCTGTAGTAGTGGCAGTTTGTCCAAACAGAGAATCAAGGAATAAATAAATTAGAAGGAAATGTAGCACACTTGCTTCACAGTGTGGCACCCACTGTAGTGCATCACTCCCCACACTCTGAATTGCAAAATAAATTAGTAACAAGTGCATTTCTAACCCTTTAATTTGGCTAGCCTACAAAACACTGAAGCCAATAAATGAGCCAACAAGTTGCTCAGTGACAGTGATATCCATTACGTGTTTATCTTCAAAGTTAAAAGAAAGGACTTCTTTTTCTCAGCTAATGAGATGATGAGGTGAAGTGCTGATGTGCAGCACATTTGAAAAAATTAAAAGAACCTGACAGGTTAGCCAGTTTCACATCTGCAAATTCATATCAGAGCAATCAGAAAACTTTTCGGTAAGCTATCTCTCCTGTTGTTATATATTCTTTTGCTTTTCATTTCCAAGTCAAATTCCAGCAGGCTAATTTAAGATTTTCTCTGAAATGATAGTCCAAACAAGTCAAGATGATTGGTGCATTCAGCACAAAGGCTGCCAAGGATGATACTGGATTGGTCTTAAATGTCATCAGAAAGTAGGGCTGATTGCATTGTGCTCTATTGTGATTTTGGCACAGCAACAATCAGACACTAATGTTGAACTTATCATCAGTTGATCTGAAATGACAACAAGGCATATTCACCTCTTTTTCCATCAGATTCGTTATGTTTCTTCCCTCCTTCAAAATATTTTTTCAAGTTACCTTAAGTTACGATAATAAGTTAAAATAAAAGATTTTGAATGATTTTCAGACGATTTTGGACAACACATTTCAGATAATGACTTATTTAAGTGTTTTAAAAATATATCAAAGATAATGAAATAAAAGCTTTTTGTTAAATGATGACATTATCTTAGCTAACATTAACGTTTCTTTAGACATGAGAGGGTGACTGGTTGCGTTGATAACATTAGCAAAATAGCTACATCACTCATTCTGAATAGTCCCAATTTGTAAACGTGTTTAACAGAGTGATATGTGTAATTAATTTGAAATAAGGGTCTGTGCTAAAACCTAGAAATATAAATCTGTTTGAAGACATCAGGACTAGGGAGCCATTACAGTACCTATGGTTCTCATATATGCAATTTTTTTCTCTCTCTCCCAGTCTTCCATTATTCTCTCTCCCATTTTTCCAACATTAAAAAATGTTTGCTCTTGGCTTCTTCTATTTGCTTGGACTTACCCAGGAATGATGTAGCACTTCTCATTGGGGTTTGATCCACAAGCAGAATAATTGCTTTTCTATTAATGGTGAGTTTGACTAGGCAGCTGTGTAGACATATATTTGTTTATTTTTTTAATTAATATTTTTTGTTATAGTTTCTAATTGACACTTTATTTATTTATTTATTTATTTACCTGTCTATTTATGTAAAACAATGAACTCCACAATGGCTGATTCTTGCTTCAGAGAAATCAAAAAGCATGTCCTGATTATTTTCTCAGATAATCCTGTGATATTATCATTTATTTGTTCATTTGTTCATCTTCAAAAACCTGGCCAGGACTTACAGTGGATCTAGAGCCGACCCCTGAAACACTGAGGGATGAGGCAGGAATGCACCCTGGGTGGGCCTCCAATCTATATCTGAGAAAATACCAAGCTAAATTTCAGTTTACAGGCATATAGCACTGTATAATATACTGAAAGCCTTGCACTTTTTTTTTTTTTTTTTTTTTTATTTTGTTATATACTTTGTTGCTTGAAAAACTTAACACAGTAAGCAAATATTGTCCTACACCATTGTAGCGATTAATTTATTATTATTTATTTTTTCATTGGAGCAACACCTCCTGTCAGGAGGATATTTTTTTTAAGCATATATGATTTCAGAAATAGAATTGCATTCAGTTACAATAACTTTTAGTCCTTTGCCCACACCACTGCCACAGGAACTCCAGTTCCCAGGTTCTCCTGAAAGAGTTCTCCAGCTCCTTCTCCAGATCATACCCATGCTCAGTCACCAGAATATTGACTTTGTTCACGTGTGCTTCATCAATGTAATCAAAGTAATCAATGTTGATTACTTTGTTTGTGTTCCCCTGTTTAAGATTTTATTTTTAGCTCACTGCAAAGCTTATCCCATAGCTTTGGCCTGAGAGTTTCTTTGTTTTCACAGCCATTGTCTATGGCCATTGTCTGTAGATCAATCCAAGTCAGACATAGTGCCAGACACCATATTACCCTGAACTGTGGACGTGGCATTCCATAAGTACAGAGATGGATGGTAATTCCTGTTCCATGTGCTTGACCTGGCTGTTTGCCTGAAACTCCTCCATACCCAAGATGTAAACTGTGTGCCCTGGTCACTCATAATGTCCTCCAACCCGGTGCACTATGAGCCAAGGTGCCTCTTAGTAGGGGTGGAACGAAGACCAAGTGCAAACAGCAAGCATGGGCATAGGAGAAGGAGTGTGGCAAAGTCTGCATCCAGTTTCCAATCACTGGCCCTGACAAAACAAGTTGAGGGTAATATGGTGGCTGGCATTGTCTCTGACTTTGAAGCTGAGTATATTTGTGACAGGGCATCATCCTTTCCAATCTTGGTTCCAGGACAATATGTGGTAACCAGTTTCAACATAGGTGGGAAAAGCAGAACAAAAACTGGGAAGTGAAGTATTTGGCACTGGGTTTGTATTTACATCGTTCATTCACAAAAGTGAGGCAAATTTAAATACAGTATAAAAATGTGAATTCAGTGTCCCAACCATAGCCTTCCTAGCCTACATCACTGGCCTGGATAGAACAACCATGGAGTAGAAGAAAGTCTTTGCTTTCAGAGTGAAAGGAAACAAAGGAAACTTTTATGGAACCCAATTAAGCCTTTGAATACCCGAAAACAGCCTTTCTAGCACCCAGACCCCAGTAAGCCCTTTGTTGTCGAAGTGAATGCCTCAGAGACCGAAGTAGGTGCTATCTTCTCAGAGCATCTTATGGAGAAGGAATGACTACTTCCTGTTACTTTCTTTTCTCAGACATTGTCAATTGCATTTAGGATGTCCCTATCACTTATGAGGTTCCAAAACAAACATGACCATCCATGGATATTCTTAAAATGTTTCCTTGGCTGTCAGTAAACACACCAACAATACCTTACGCCACTGGTATCCATCCATGGTTATAACTAGCCAGGAAAAAGAAGTCCTTTCACATTGGCAACACAATTCTTGCACCAAACATAAAATTGTAAACCACAACAAATAACAAATCAAAACCTTGCTCTGTGCATGAATTCACTTTTTTCCCAAGGTAGAACTTCATACACATAGTCTGAACATGAACTGTTTGTAGCTTGTAGCTCTCTCCAGCACATGGCCCCTTTACTTCCTTTATTCTAAAGGTGTTTACTCTCTGTAGCCTTCTGGAAGCTGTACTGAACTACACCAAAAGTGGTTTCGTAAACACCGCCAGTGGTTACAGGCATTAATATAGAGTTGGACTGCTGTAACAGATTTTACTCTTTTGGAAAGGCTTTCTACAAGATTTCGGAGTGTTTCTGTGGGAATTATTGCCCATTTATCTAAAGGAGCGTTGCTTGCTTTGTGCACTTTTCCAAGTTGTTTCCAAGTTGGAATCATACAATTGTCCAAAATGTCTTGCTATACTGAAGCATTAAAATTTCCCCTCACTGAAACTAAGGGGCCTAGACCAAGCCCTGAAAAACAGCGCCATAGCATTATCGCTGTTTCACCAAACTTTACAGTTGGCACAATGCAGACAGACATTTAACATTCTCCTGGCATTTGCTGAACTTAGACTCATCCGTCAGACTGCCAGATAGAGAAGCATGATTTGTCACTCCACAGAACACCTTTCCACTGAGTCACATAGTGGTGTGCTTTACACCACTCCATCAATGTCATGCTTGCCATTGAGCTTAGTAATGTAAGACTTGCATGCAGATGTTTGGCCATGGAAATCTATGCCATGAAGCTCCCAGTGCACAGTATTTGTGCTGATGTTAATGCCATAAAAGATATGGAACTCTGCAGTTTTTGAGTCAACAGAGTGTTGGTGACTTTAACACACTATGCCCCTCAGCACTCAGCAACCATGCTCTGTAAATTTTCAACCCTGACACTTTGTGGCTGAGATGCTGTGCGTCTTAAACATTTCTACTTTTTTTATAAAACCACTCAAATTTGACCAATGGAATATCTAAGAGGGAAGAAATTTTACCATCGGACTAATGGTGGCAAAAGTACCACTCTTGTATTCACTGAGCTCTTTAAAGCGACCCATACTTTCACCCTGCACCACATTAGACATGACTCAAGTGGGGCTGCCCCCCACTCCAGGCAAGTATGTTTGCTGCCCCCTAGTGTTCACTAGTGTGCGTGTTTCACTGCATGGATGGGTTAAATGCAGAGGTCACGTTCCTCTGTGTGCAACCACAGGAGCCAGCGATTGGTTTTGGTTTCAATGGTCTCAAGAGGCAGCCATTGGTTGACTCCATGAACTAATTGCTCATAGTTCTAGATATGGAGTTGGCAGCCCTTGAGTAGCTTCAGGACTTTTTCTAATTGTGCCTGAGGCAAAAATTTAAATCCAATGTCTTCATTGTTAGACTACAAATAGCTCCCAAAGACTTCCCAAAGTAGCTCACTAGAAAAGAGAAAGTGGCTTTAAACAGCTTTGTCGCAGAAGTTTGGGACTTCCTGGGCAATCACAAAGCCAAAAATTATGTGTCACTGGTTGAGACTCAGGTAAATGGCTGGAGGACAGTGGATTGCAGGATGTCTCTTAAAGTCTATATCTTTGATTCTAATCTTGATAAATTTACGGAAAACATAGGAGTGTTTTTAGAGGAGCAATAGTTTATTTACACTAGTCTTTTCATCACAGAGACAAAGTTTAATAGCCATTTTCTATAGTTTTGAGAGAAATAGAAAAACAAAACATTTACTACCCAGGCATAAAGACAGGCGATTATGTTTAAAGCTTGTCATCTAAATGCTACTAAAAAAGCCTGGAACCTTAGACATTTCTCTGCAAGGAAAATCAGGCAACATTGGCACCTCACCTGGCATTATAGGCTTGCATTTGGCATTGCTATTCACTTTAAAATGAGTGAGATATAATCCCTGCATATTTTTTAAGTTTTGTAGTAGCATTGGAAATTAATATGGAACTACAGCGCACAACATCATGACCCAGACAGTACAAACCTCACATACTGAAATCAAAGCTATGTCAGTGTAACAGCTGTGCGATCCACGGATGGTGAATTCTTATGTAAATATGTGCAAGACTGCAAGGCTGTGCTGGTCTCTGGAGTGAAGCTAACCTGATTGAGGTACAGATGAACTTTGGCTTCAGGTTGGGATGCAAGATACATTTTACATTTTGAATAGTATGTACAATGCTATATTTAATATATTATTGGAAACTGATATAAAAAAAAATTGATTTAAAAAAATCTGTTTAAAATGTAGTCCCTGTTCAGTAGTCACATCACTAGTGCTTAGTTTTAATCCCCCATTTGGCTGATGGCCAAAACCCTGACTGCATCAAGCAGCACAATATTATATATACTGATGTTTGAAAAAGGATTTATTTTTGAATGTTTTATTTCTCAGGAGGAAAAGCTGCATAAATTGGAGACATTTGTGCTGTCTGGGTAGTTTTCTGCATTATAGCCCTGCATAAGTACTCCAAGCACGGTGGCTTTGTTTATTTTATTGACTTATTTATTCTGTCTATTGACCGTGTAGCCTGTAGCAGTACTATGCTTTTTTTCCACCTTTGAAATCACCACCTCCTAATTATCTGTCACATTTTCTGCTATCCCATGCTGAAGACACACAATGACCAATAATTACCCTCCAGCCTGCATCTATCAGGGTGCTGCTATTGATTCGCTCGTTCTTTCTGCAAACCCTTTTATTCAAGATGTGATTCTCTTTCTCTTGCCTTGCATCCAAGAGCATATGCTATGCAATCCAGTGGCCAGCATTAAATGTGCAAACAATGCTTGTGATTATAATCCTGGCAATAATAATTGGACATGATCAGTCAAGAGCTTTCATGATTGTGTGTGTGTGTGTGTGTGTGAGAGAGAGAGAGAGAGAGAGAGAGAGACCCGCATCCTGTGGCATGCTGTGACATGCATGATGTGTGACAAAATCACTGGAAACGATGAGCAGCTGTCAGAAAGATAAATGAAGATAAATCAAACGACTCAGTTGGGGAGGGATGTTTATTCACTGCAGTCCCCTGAAGTCATGGGTGGGACATTGCGGAGCAATCCTACATGTTGAATGTTAAACACATGCTTTATTTGTAAGGCACAAGTTAATCCATGCGTGAAGAACTTTGGCAACTATACGTAGATACGTAGCTAAGTTAAACCACCACAGTCTTTACCAGGCGGTTACAAAGGACTGTTTCACGCACTGGTTAATGAACGTGATTGATCTTTGTCCAGTGAACATTTAACTGTTCATTCACATACACACTGAGGTATAAATATCCTGCTAACACCTCTCTTGGTTGTTGTTGTGCTCAGTGACACACTGGAGAACTTTGCTGGCAAGCTTCAAGAAATACTACTACTACTACTTCTACTACTACTACTACTAATAATAATAATAATAATATCTGTTTAGACAACATTCCCTTTAATTACAAATAGCCTACTCAGATTGTGCGACATCTCTACTGAGAATATTGTGCTCAAGCCCCACCAAGAGGTGTTTCATTATTTTTTTCCAGCTTCTCCACACACACCCCTGTCCATCTTCCTTGATGGATATCATCAGTAACAGACAGGTGCACTTCAGTGCAGGACATGAACTATCTGTCCATTGCAGAGATATCATAATTCCCATCTGCATTTGTACTTAAAATTGAAATTCCACAGATTATTTCTCCTCCCTAAACAGGCTATGAGCTCAGTTGAGGCACACTGACAATGAAATGCTGCCTCAATAGAAAAAAAAACTGGCCTCTTGGAGTAAAAAGCCTTGGATAGAGTAAGTGCATCAGCAGCAGGGGCTGTCTCTGTGCAGACAATGTTTGACAGAGAGAAAGAGAAAGAGAGAAAGAGGTTGGATCCATGGGCTAGGACATAATGAAGCGCATCAGGCACAGTGAGTGCTGAGCCATGTCACTACCAATGGCAGTCCCGCTCCCTTTAAAGCGTGACAAGTCAGGAGAGCGCAGATTCTGAAACCATTTGCACTCTCTGTCACTGATACAAGGAGATGTAGAGCCAGAAAGAGTGAGAGGAAGAGCCAACAAAGAGGGATATGGTATGCATTAGAGCACAGACATGGTGATGCAGGCACAGAAAATGGTAACTACAATGCTAGAAAAAATAAATGAAAGGTTGATGAGAGAGAAACACAAAGACGGACTGACAGTGTTGATGAAGAAAGCATCTGGCTCAGAAATGGGTTATTTTTGAAAGGCAGAGTGAGAAAGAGAAGGTGGAGATAAGGTAATGACATTAGTGGCAAGCAGTGAGGTGATGTGGGCACTGGCAGAGCTGTGCTATTTAACAGCTCATCAGCACAATCACAGCCAGAAAAACCTGTTCAGTCTCGGCAAAGCACATCACCTCCCTCTGTGCCCGGCAATGCCATGGTGACGCAGTGCAGCTCACAGCAAATCCCAGCTCTAGCATAGAGAAAGAGATAACCACGACCGTGCAGAACCCAGCTAAACACAGCAAGCACTACCGCTGCACACCATCCAAACAAGCAGCGGCACTGTGCAGCATTGTAACTCATTTAAGCTCATTAGCTATTAAAGCACCACAATGTGTACTCCACATATCGCATTTTTGTCAGCACAATAATGATAAAAGAAGAATAGAAATTTGGTTCAGATGTTATTTATTATGAGAAAAAGTATAAAGGGGATGGATTAATAAATCCTGTGTTTAAATAGTCTCGATAACGCATGTGTTCCCACATGCTGGAAGACAACTACGATCATTCCAGTTCCAAAGCACACTGCTGCAACAGACCTGGATGACTTCCGCCTCGTTGCACTCACACCTATTGTTATGAAGTGCTTTGAGAAACTGGTCCTCAGTCATTTGAAACAGCGCTTTCATCATCACTGGATTCTCACCAGTTTGCATATCGCTCAAACAGATCGACTGAGGATGCCATCTCTACTGCTCTTCATTCTGCCCTCACCTACCTGGACAATAAAAACAGCTTGGATGCTGTTCATCAATTTCAGCTCCACCTTCAGTACAGTCAACCCTACCAGACTGGTGTCCAAGCTCAGACCTGGGATTCAACAACCCCATGTGTAACTGGGTCTTGGACTTCCTCACAAACAGACCCCAGTTAGTGCGGCTGGGCAATCAAATCATCCAGCCTTACTCTGAACACCAGCATGCTGCAAAAATGCGTATTGAGTCCCCTGCTCTTCTCGCTGTTTACACATGACTGCGTGCCACTGCACAGATCTAACATCGGCATTAAATTTGCAGATGACACCAGCTTAAAGAGAGGAGATCCAGCACCTGGCAGCATGGTGTTCATCTAACAGCCACATCCACAACAGCTCATTGTGGACTACAGGATACTGAAGAAGGACCATCCATCCCCCCACATACCGACAAATGCTGCACTACTGAGAGGGTTCTGACTAACTGTGTGACAGTGTGGTATGGAAGCTCCACTGTGGCTGAAAGGAAGGCCCCGCAGAAGGTGGTCAAGACTGGTCAGCGCATCATAGGCGCACAGTTACCTGCCATCAGCAACCTTTACCACCAGCGCTGTCTGTGTAGTGTATGCAGCATTATCAGAGACTTGTTCCACCCAAGTCACACACTGTATAACCTCCTGCCCTCTGGTAAAAGATACAGGAGTGCTTGTGCCAGAACCACTCGGCTCAGTTTCTTCCCACCACACTACATTAGGACAGCTACTGCCCACATTGCAGACACTGGACTAATCTAAAACAATACACTCACTGTTCACTGAATATTGTAAACATTATATCATATTTAATCACTTTACATATGTACATATCTTCAGTCCCCAAAACAAATTTATTTGTAATTGTCTGTCCACATGTCAGAATTTGAGATCCTGGCAGTGAGAAGACCCTAGTAAAAATGATATCAAGCATATTGCATATTGTTTTTTGTGCTAATTATAAATGCAAGTACATTTTACCTCAGTACTACTTAAGTGTACTTAATATAAGTATACTAATTTCTGCTAATATATAAATTAATATATAGTGTATTAAAATAATGTATACTATCCCAAAAATATACTGAAATGTTTTATTAGTGTATTACAAAATATCCAGTCAGAACTGTTCACACCTCAGCAATTCAAAAACTGGTCAGTTGGAGTCTGTTTACTGCTGCTGTGTAAATACACTACTAACTACTCAGTCTGTTCACACAGCCTGGTACCGGTATTAGTATCCAGATTATTTTATATCTGACTAAAAAAACTTTATTATGAGTGAATTTGAGTATTTTGGGACAATAAAACTACAGTATGGATACAGAGGATCAGGCAGATCTGCTGAATAATATGGGAGATGTCTGCAGGTAAGAAAACATTTATATCTTAATTTCTATAACAATCTAACATAACGAAATGTTTTGTGTCCTTGATTTATATGATTCTAATCGCGATTCGTGCTTTAGCATGCTAGCGATATTAGCACGTTTCAGTGTTCATGTAGCTTAGGTGTGTGTGTTATATGTGCTAATGTTGTCAGATAACCTTATTGTAAAACTTACACCAACTCCGGATGAGAAGTAAAGCAGAACTGAACACAGACTCTCACAGAGACTGAACACGGAGAGACTCTCACACAGAGACTAAACATTCAGACTCTCACACAGAGACTGAACACAGAGACTGAACACAGAGACTAAACATTCAGACTCTCACACAGAGACTGAACACAGAGACT
>JAOVVF010000019.1:4611624-4625485 GCA_028565595.1 Duopalatinus emarginatus
AATGACAAATAAGGCTTCTGAAAAGCTATTTTTAAATTTTATAAATAAATTTTATATAAAAACATATTTTTATACTTATACATTTTTTATTTACAATTCTCTTCGTTTTACATTGGGTGTACCAGCTGACATGGAAAGTTTACCTGCTTAATTATAAGCAGAATGTAACTATACATCTAAACTAAGATCTAGAAATCTGTTCATTCAGCCATAAATGTCAATTAAGGTCTGAGTAATGCAATATTATGTTTACGTGTTCACTTCAGAATAAAAGTTCCATGTATATGAATGTGCCACACTGACTTTTGAAAAGAGGTTTTTCATTATATCTAACCTAATTTTTAATATTTTATCACCTAACATTTTATGGGTTTTACATGCCAAAATATAAAAGAATGTATATTATTAGAAGGTACTTGCTAGGAATTCCAGACCATGCCATCAGCAACAAGGCAAAATGACCAATGCTTCCCAGTGGCAAAACAAAATGCTGCAACCCACCTGTTCTCTGTCTCCAGAATTTTACCACCTGTTTTATGTTAATTATGCTCACCTGCTTCAGCCCTGAGACTAGGGCCTTCTCTAATTGCTATTTTGGTATTTTTGATTCAGACTTGTTTACCTGTGCCTGCTTTTATTAAACACCTGCATTGGTGTCCAAGTCTGCCTTCATGAGTGCTTCTATACATTTTGTAATGGTGTATCAATTTTACAATTGCCACTACATGGCTACTTTTCTAGTAGTATTCTGGTTTGAGTTCCTGAATCCTGATCTATCTTCACTAGCTACGGATACTCCAAGAAAGTGACTAAGCACTTTTGTAAGTTGCTATGGATAAGAGCGTCTGCTAAATGCTGTAAATGTAATAGAATACTTTGCCACCATAATGGACACAGTAGGTTTTTGATCCTGGGAATAACCAGCAGAGTGTAGCCAACAAGCATTATCAAAAACTAGTCCAACTCACCCCAGATTTAACACCTCCTCCAGCATCAGACCAACTTTCCACCATCAACTTCTGCATTTGTGTTCACAAGTGGCACACCCCGAGCTGTGTGCAGGAGATCTGGCCAAATGCTAGGGGTTCTTCTTACAGTGCTCTCTCTATTTACCAGATCAAGAAGGCCTCTGACCAAGACAAGATCACCCAGATATTCATTTTGCTGACTTGAATGACTTTGAAATGGGCCATGGTAGTGTGAAACAAAGGAGGTGAGATGACTACATCATTTGACATTTTCAGCACATGTTCAGTTTGTTTTAAGACCATATTTGATCATGCTAACCTGGGCAAAGGGAGTGGGAAAAAGTCAATATACCTCAAGCAGGGAGACTATGTGGCTGATTATACACTCAAGTTTAGGACCCTGGCTGCTAAGAGTGAGCTTTAAAACTACATTCTAACAAAGGCTAAATTCTAATGCCCTGACTGAGCTAGCCTGCAGGAATGAAGCCGCCACCCTCAACAGTTTTATAGATTTGGCTTTTCAGCTTGATGACCATCAACAACCCGTTTCCCAGTACCCCAAGCTACAGGCATCCTGTAGCGTCACACTCCCACCATGCCTCCCGAACTCATGCAACTAGGATCCACCAAGGTGATGGGGCAGACAACAGGAGATGATGTCAGCTTCACACCCATCATTGCCTCCTCTGGTTGAATCATAATTCTCTTATAATACAAGTACAAGATTTGTCTCTCAGGCAAATCCTTCTTATTTCCTGCCCTTACTGATTCTTTAACTTTTCAACACAGAAGTTGGGAAGCAGCTTCAGCTGCAAACCTGACCGCAACAACTTAACCTGCACATTTGGACCATTGGGACCACATAAGGACCAACTGGGAAGGGGACCATCACTCACATCCCACTTCTAACACTGCAAACCAGATGATCTCACTCCTCATTACAGACTCTGCACGGTACACAGTAGTTCTCTGTGTCTCCTGTATGTAATTTCATCACCCTCATACATTCAATTCCTAGGAAATTCTAATCTGGTTCAGAGATGACTCTGCCTTCCCAAGCTCTAGATCAACACAACCTCTATTGAAAGTACTGAAACATGTCCAAGTCCAAATCCCCATAGAGTATATAAATCTCTGTGAAGTGTTTAGCAAGAAAGCCAGTTGCTTCTTGCCTCCCCAAGATTATGACTGTGCTATTGACCTACCCCCTGGTTGTTCCCCACTGCATGGCCTGATGTACCCCATTTCATGTATCAAGCAGATGGCCATGGAGGAGTACATCAAGGAATCCCTAGAACAGGAATATATTCACCCATCCACATCCCAAGCATCTGCCAGATTCTTCTTTAAGAGAAAAGGGTGTGACTTGCACCCTTGCAGTGACTATGAGGAACTCAATTAGGTCACGGTAAAGTACCCCTACCCTTTGCCACTTTTAATCTTAGCACTTGAACAGCTTTATACAGCCAAGTTTCTACAAAGCTTTACCTACGCAATGCATTAATCTTATCTGCATCTGTGAGGGAGATGAGTGGATAACTTCATTTAGCACATCATCTGTCCACAATGAGTACCTCTCAGCTTGGATCTCAGCATGTCTCATGTAGTATCATGGATGGCTGCACATCACCTTAAGCTCAACCTTAGCAGGACAGAGCTGCCCTACATCTCAGGTGTAACTGGTTGTCATCGTTATCTTTCTTTTTCTTTTTTTTTTCTTTTTTTGCGAACACACTGATCACTCCTTCTACAGAAGCACATAGTTATTGAGAACCACCTCTCCTGGCTAATCTGTTCTCTGCTAATCTGGCTCAGTCGTGCAGATTTCTTCTTTACAACATTCAGAGAATTGGATCGTGTCTCTTGAGGGAGGCCACAGATGAAGACTCATCTGTTTCACTTAATCAAGCAGCAATTATTGCATTTATTATTATGTTTATGAGTAATGCATTTACTGTCTGTTCTTTTTACAGGTTGTGCAGTTTGAGTACTTTTAGGTTTTTGGACTTTTGGTATGTTTTATATATGATACTGTACAGCTAATTTCTGGCAGTGTCCTGGCTTCAAGTATATGAATCATGGTCTATCTGCACTAGCTTTGGATATCTCCAGTTATGTCACTCTGGATAAGAGCATCTACTAAATGCCGTAAATGTAAATGTAATGTAAATATAACCTGGAGCACCAAGTGTTTTACGTAGTTTTTTAAGGTTGTTCCACCTGACATGCTAGGGAAATTTGTGATTGCCTATGTTGATGACATTTCATTTTTTTCATACACCCCTAAGCAGCATGTCCAGTACATGGGCCAAGTTACCTCCAAATTGCTGCAGAATTAACATTAAATGGGAGAAGTGTAAGTTTTATATTCCCCAATTTTTTCAGCTATGTTATCAGCTCTGACCCACACCCTGGATTGTAAAAGACTTGCAACATTTTCTGGGTATCTGCTAATGTTTCATATGTTTGTTCAGCTAGATTGCTAGCTCTCTCCGCTCCCCCCTAAAAGGGGGTGCCAAATGCCCCACCTGGAACCCTGCCACCGAACAGGCCTCTGAGTGCCTCAAGTTTGCTTTCACTACCGCCTTTATCCTTTAACATCCAGATCCTGAGAGGCTTTTTTTTGGTTCAAGTGGGTGGTTCAAGATCAGGAGTCGATTCAGTGAAAAAACAATAATTACACCTAAATTGGCCCTGGAAGAGTGGAGGCACTGGTTAGGAGGAGCATGTTAACATTCCTTTCAAATCTTTACAGACCACCACAAACTTGAGTATCTCTAGGCAGCATGTAGTATTAACCCCTGTCAACCCCTAATTTTAGTTTTCTCTCATCCAGGCTCCAAAAATCGCGAAGCAGATTTACTATCCCGACAATTCTCCAATTCTCACTCTGAAACCACCCTAGACACTTTCTCACTCTAAAACTACCCTGGACACATTCTCACCCTGTGCTTTGTTCAAGCCACTCAATGGGAGCTGGATTGGAAATTGCCAATACTTGCAACCCCAATGCTTGCTTTGCACATTTAATCTAGGTTACCCCATCCCTAAGATGCAGTCATTTTGTGGGTCCATTGTGCACCCTGTTCCAGACATCCAGGCATTAAGCATACTGGTGGACCAGCATGCATAGGGATGTCCTACACTATATATGTCTTCATGCTCTGACTGTTCTTAAAGTAAGGTTCTTTGCAGCCTCCCAATGGGGGCAAGTAGAAGGTTGCAACAAGAAACTATGGATTCTTAAAAACATATTGCACGACCAACAAACCCTTCCCCGGGCAGCGTACACACTGAACTCTCTAAGACACACTTCCACTACGCTAACCCCATTCCATTGTGTTTTAGCCTTTGCTACTCAGATACAACCCCCTACACCCCTGGAGATCAAGGGCCAAACAGCAAACACTTTTAGACTACCCCTGGATTGCCTCTGCAGAGATGGGCAGCCGGAGTATGTTGTAGACTGGGAAACGGACAGCCCAAAGAACGTGGCTGGTTCTCCATTTAGAACATCCTCAGCCCATTGCTTTGTCACACAAACCTGATCCTCAACCCAGGGGTTGTCCCAGGAAGAATGATGCTTATTGCTATTGCTATTTCAATATTTTTGACATTGTTTCTGTTTTGTAGACTTTGCATTTGATTCTGCCTCTGATAGTCTGTTGATCACCTTTTGCCTGTTTTTGACACTGTCTTTTATTAAACACCTGCATTTGTGTCCTCTTCCTTCACAAATGTTTATACACATACATTTCATTAACTAATTAAAATTATAAAGAAAAGAATGGAGTCAGAAACAAAAATGTGCACTCAATGGGTTTCAAAATGGCTGCAGAACACATAGACAAAATTCAGAGGACAGAGAATGGGTGTGAATAGACATTTGCCCACTGGGTTTGGCCATCTTGCCTGGCTGCTGGGTTTTCTGGAAGCTCTAGTTGGAGTTGACGGTGGTCTAGAGACCTGAGAGATCCAAATATTTCTGAAAACTCAAAGGCCTTTCTCCTTATATCATTGAACATTTAACCCAAATTCTTGTTTGTTCTCTATGTAAAGGTACTGCTATTTATGCACCACTTATATCCAAGCCTTATTTATAGGTGTTTCTCTTTGGGTATCTTGACACTTGAATCAGTTAAACTATTCTTGTGTTTTTCCTCAGTCATGCTTTTTATCCTGACCAGAGCTCCAGCACATGGATCTTCAAAGTTTTCTACTTTCTGTTTAGGAATCAACTGGTCATCAGGTTGTGCTGATATGAAGCTTTGTGCGCGTACATGTACAGTCATTTATCAGATTAATTGTAGAAGTTAGTTTTATAAACACATCAGTGTAAAATGTAAAAAAAAAAAAAAAAAAAAAAAATCCAGTTATATTTGGATTGTATAATTTATTCCTTTTTTATTCTTGACATGATATGTTATGGCATTTCACCCCTTTGCATTTTATATTTAATTATATTTGATGATGTTAGCAGCACATAATGCTAAAACTGGGCCAGCACTGGCCTCTGAGTTTTCTTTCCCATCTATTTGAACAAATGGATGAGATAATCAGCAGAGCCAGGGATTGTAAACTGGGAATGAATGGCGATCACCTAGCACATACAATTAGTACATGCTGTTATTGAGTTGTCTTACTTCAAAGTCTAATTTGTTATTGTGCAAACATCTCTCCCCAGAGCCGTTCAGCTTGCAGTGTCACTTCGATATCGTAGTACCACTTCGGCAGCCTGTTTACTCAAGATGGCACTGAAACATGGCTTTGTGGATGACAAATGACGGACAAATGATGACAATATTAGATATGTAAAATATATAGGGAACACAAAAAGATGTCTATATAGAGGATCCGGTTTGATTTGACAGGATGGGACAGAGCCAGTAATATCCTCTAAGTTAAGCTGATGCTTCTGAAAATATTGATAACAATAGCAAGTGCCTCTTGGGTGTCTCTCTTTTATTTCATGTGTGCCAGGAATTAATTAAAGCTTTTGTGTGAAGAATAAAAAAGAATAACGCTCAGAGGCTCAATGAATTCAGGAAAACTATCCAGCTGGAACACAGTGTGTGATAGTTAAACTTGTCTTTGGTCTTTGGGTGGAAGTTACAATGTCTCCTCCTACTTTTCTCAACTTAACAAAAGAGTTTTAATAATATAATGCATTATTCACCTGCAGTGTATTAGTCTATTGTCTCGTAATTGCCTATTGATATTCTAAACAAGAGACGGCACTTTGTGGCTTAGTGCTCTGGTTTACTCTGCTGCTGTGGGACATTAACTGTAAACTTCATTATACCTCAGACCAAACTGATTTTCACTAGATTGCGGAATGATTGCATGAGCTCTGCAGAGTGCCAGAGCTGTTTTATTGCCTGTGCGTCTCCCAGGCAGAATGGCTATGCAAACATTATGAAGGATGAGAGCATTAAGACGCTTGAGCTAAGAGTGTGCATGGCTCTGTGGTCACAGTCATCAACAGCCATCTCAAGAGGTTTTCGCTCTCTCTCTCTCTCACTTGCACGCACACACACACACACACACACACACACACACACACACACACACACACACACACACACAAAAGTGTAGCACAGGTTGGGAAAATAAGTAACACTGATTTGACATGATTCACCCCTTCTTGCGCTATTGATTACAAAATGATGGAGGCAATACACAACTTTATATTTCACAACATGCAAAGCGCTACTAGTCATGAGTTATAAGAGGACTAAATATGCATGTATTTATTTACATAAACTTAAGTGATACTATTTATTTGCCTGCACAAGCAAAGAAAAGCCTCTCTATACAAGCAAAGAAAAAAGTATCCAAGAGATATGAATAGGAAGAAATGAATAATATGATAGCTGTAAGGCTATAAGCCTTAGGTATAATTGGGTATTCTTTATCTGCAATCAATAAGCAAAATCTAAAATTCGTAAATGGCATCCAAGCAGTTTACTTGTACACCAAACAAGCATAACATTAAAAGCAAAAATGAATAAAACTGAATATCTCATTACGATGGTACCTGTTAAGCAGTGGGATATTTTAGGCAACAAGTGCACAGCCAGTTCATGAATTTGTGTTTCGGAATAATTATAATTATTATCAGCATTTCTTGCAACAGATCCTTAATTTTCTGCTTTAGTCTGTACTATGTAAGTTACACTTGGCATAATAAAATCAGAGCATGAAGAACATCATTACTATGTGTGTCATTTCTTTAATCCACACTGTGTGAGAGAAAGCTGAGAAGATCAGGAAATCTGTGGTTAACCTTAACAGCAATATATGTAGCAATAGTATGATTTCATCCACTAATTTAAATTAAGCATGACAAACAAACTTGCAGTTCCATTACTGTTGTTGTATCATGTTCTGAGTAGAGACATAAGAGACAAACCAAAGCTCCACCACACCACCATTTAGCACTCAAATCAAATCATTTTGGTTAATATATTTATAACTTTTAAATATCTGTTGGTGTCCAATAATTATTTTTTTCTTATCTGCAAATTCAAAACAGTTGGACAGATACCCCGCTATTTTCCCTCACTCACCAGTAGGAATATTAAATGAGAGATCAAACGAAAAGGGCAGCAGGGTGGCAATATCAGAACGTTTGCATTTTCCTCCATTTCTGCATGTACCATCGTTGTCAAGCAGTGTCATGTGATTACTAAATGAACTTCATGGCATGGGGTGCCAGAAAATGTTATGCAGATTTGCCAAATAATGCATTTACATATTCATGAATATGGAAAGGAAAAATGAGTTTACAGTGAGCAAGTGAGCAAGGTTCATTAAGGGGTAGAAATAAAACAAAGGCAGTATGTTTAGGATTCATTAGAAGATTTTTTTTAATTTTTTTTTTACTATTTTTATTATTATGCATATTGTATTTCGGTGGCCAGCTCATTTACCATGCAGGCTACCGTTTCCAAGACTGAAAACAACTTTAATTCTGATGGTGGCAAGTAATTTTCATTAAATGTCAATTTGGTATTAATTCAGAGCAAAGCTTAAATAAAATTGTGTTCATTAATCACTCTGCCGTCCAGTGGTCTGCTAATTAAAACGTTTCAGGGTGAGCTCGTTAGTCACCCATGGACCTGATTGTTAATGTCGACTCATTGTCCTCTCTTTCACAACCATCATTTATTTTCTTTGCTGTTCTTGTATACTCTTGTTAATTATTAAATTACTTTTTTGTCCCCTGTGACTCTACTGATAACTATCGGACAACATGGACAAGGAGGTCTCCAGATACAGAAATACCAAACGCAGCACTGATCTCTATATTGCGGAGTGGTTAGTCTCTGAGCATAATGCTGGTGTAATTTAAATTATGGCAGAATAATTATCCTAACATTTCACACAATAGACTTAAATATTGTATTATTTGTTCATTTTTATGTAACAGTTTGGTGTTGTTTGAATAAAGAATGTAGATTTTAGATTTTGCATCCAAGGGAGCTCTAGTTCTTCATCTTCATCAAGTGCTCTAGTACTTTTTGCATTGTGAACCAATGTAGCTGTTACACATTTTGAATCAAGACTGGGATGCTATGCTTGATATCATTGGAAAAAGTAGCCTCTAAAGTTTCACATAACATAACACCAAACATGGAGGGTTCCATTCAATAATGACTGTCACTTTTAATACTTAAATTAGTGCCGAACAAACATTGTCTGGACAAAATATAAGCTGGAATGTAAGTTTTGTTTTGGTAGTGTTGAGGCATTGTCTATTAAAATCACTAAGTGAAAAAAAGACCACTTTTTGAAAACTTTTTACAGGCAGTAATTTATAGTATGTTCTACTAGTGTCAGTACTAGTGCATGTTTAATAGGTTAAGACCTATATATCACTTATAATTGCACTATTCCTGCCTTGACAAGGCTTCTGTCTTTTTGGCTACTATTTGGCTAATGACTTTACAATTTGAATGCATGCCTGTGATAACTTTGCATTTTGAGTCCTTACTACTCCAAGGTACCTTCTCTCTATAAAGAGTGGGACCTCCAGGGCTGTTCCTCATTTATGTATTATGCTCATTTTTTAGTAGCAAAGTCATTACCTTGTGACCATCACCCATCTGATTATTCTATCAAATGACCCTATTCAATCACACACATCTTTAACTTCTGAACTAAAGGACAGAATAGTCATTTATAAGGCAACTTTTATCAATTTCATCACTGGTGGCTCAGTGGGGAAGGCTTTGGGTTACTGATCAGAAGGTCGGGGTTCAAGTCACAGAATGACCAAGCAAGGGCCTTAACCCTTTCAGCTCTAGAGGTTCTGTATCATGGATGACTTTGTGCTCTAAACTTAGTTTTCCAATAAGCTAGGATATGAATTTCACAATGCTGTAATATATGTAATAAACAAAGGCATGTTAAGATTATGATATTAGTCACCCAGTAACTCACAATACACCATTTGTTCAGCATAGCAACCATTACCCTGTTTAACCAATGCAGTTTAAAAATTCTTTCTTTTTTTGTAATTCTAAATACTTCAAATTAAACTTATTTTTTTACTTAAATGTATTATATAATCTGTTTAGATTACATCTTAGATATAAGCATTAAAGAACATTTAAAGTACCTTCAAATTATAGGCCAAGGAATTAAACAATGGAGGAGTGGTACATGCTGATGATTGGCAGGTGATGTATATGATATGATTCAGCTGATGAAGTAACAAGTGATTGATAGTTCTCCATCATTTTGGTGTATTATAGCTACCAGTTGTATGCACCAAATAGTGTTTTATGGATTATGAAGCTTAATAGCTAAAATATTGAGCTGCTTGGTTTGTGATCTTGCAGTGGTCTAATCGTGTCTATGTGTGTGTGTGTGTGTGTGTGTGTGTGTGTGTGTGTGTGTGTGTGTGTGAGAGAGAGAGAGAGAGAGAGAGTGTGTGTGTGTGTGTGTGTGTTTGTGTGTGTGATGGTGGGGGTGCTCAGAGGAGTGCTTTAGAATTCCAATGTGAGCACAATTCTTGCTCTGTGTATTCTGTCTCTTGCATCAGCGTGCCTCATGCATTTGTTTTAAAGCTTATTGGGTAAACAGGCCTGTTTGTTTGTTAGATTTTTTTTTTCACTCACAATTCATTAACCCTCCTGCTCTGGGCATACAGAAATTAGCATTTGGTGTGGTAGGCCTTCACGATGACCGATGCCTGTGGCAGTAAGACTGGAAGTCTTTCCAAACCCATATGGAGTGCAACAGCTGAGTGAAACTTTAAAAGTTTTTTTTGTGCCAACTTTATAGTCTAAACAATCAAGACATTAGGTTTCTGTGCTTTATTGTGCAGAAAGTTCTTGCTTGTTTTTTTGTTTTAGTTTTTCACCAGCACTATGACAAAGCATTTGAACCTCCCAGAACCATTAATATCTTTTTTTTGTTGTTGTTTTTTGCTTTTTATCTTCTTTTTAATAACCAAGCCTGGTTTGTAATTACCTTTATTCTGGTTAATTCTTTTACATCTGGTACCTTTTTGTCAATTAAATAAAAAAAAAAATCATATTAGTAATGTTGATCTTGATTAAAGGGTGTTTTTCCTTATAAAGCTCTGATAGAAAGATGAAACCAGTGGGAGGCATCATTTTTTTTCTCAGCACATTATTAGCACACTACCATATGCCATTGTCAATTCTGTTTGCCAGTGTAAGGCTCAGTGTTTGGAATTTGTGTGTGTTAAATAAAGGTCACAGAGAAGCAGGGAGGGTCAGGCTGTCTCTTGGAATGTGCAGCTTTTTTGCAGGCTTGCAAGAACAGCATTAATTCTCAGATCAGTCTCAATAATACAATGCATATTGTAAATGTCAAACCATGTCGGGTCAGGAGTAATTCACCTCTGCTAGGAAATAATAGATGGCCTTTGTGCATATAGATCTGCTTGTTCTACTCGAGAATGAGAGCTACATCTGTAAAAGTATCTGCAGAATGTTAGATTACAGTATTCATCTTTTCTCTTGTACTACTCCCTCTCAATAAGAGATGACAATGTTTTAGTTGAATGCATTTCAATTATGTGTTTTAATTACAGTAATGTATTTTACAAAGCCAGCCACCCAAGGAACTGCACCAGCATTTGAAACACAGCCCTTGTGCAGCTGAGTGTCAGTGGTGAGATATCACAGGTAAAGTAAAAGCAATTCAGCCTTTGTGATTGTGTGTGAAATTGCAATATGACTTACTTGAAGGTGTTGAAGTTCAGAGTGGCTAAAGACTTGAGACCACACTGAGATGCTGCGATGAACTGTAGTTGCTTATTTGCGTTCTTATTCATATTTTGCTATGTCTAAATTGAACATGATCTCCAGAATTATTAAAAATAGAATTATTAAAGCAAAATTATTCAAAAAAACATCAACATCAATTCTCTTTCTGAAATAACTGGACTTTCATCAGTAAAAGTGAAAGTGAACTACTCTTTTAACCACTGTGCAGTGGAAACACACACACACATACACTAGTGAACACACTCTAGAGGGTAGTGTGCACACATGCCCAAAACGGTGGGCAGCCCCTATCCACAGCACCCGGAGAACAGTTAGGTTAAGTGCTTGCTCAAGGGCACTTCAGTCAGGTCTTCTCGGTTGTGAGGATCGATTCAGGGGCCTTCTGGTCCATCTCAATGTTATTCTGATGGATTTGCGTCCTTCAGATTAAAGTTCCTTCAGCAATTCAGTTCAAAAGCAGCTTTACATAAAAATAAAACCTGTAAATACATTTTTATACATTACATGGTACTTCTATTTTTATGAAGGTCAAATGAAATCTATAGAACATTATTTCGTTTAGAATTAACTTGGCCTGGTGGTTAAGGAACCGTTCTCGTGATTGGAAGGTCGTGAGTTCGATCCCCAGGGCAAGACACGACTGAGGTGCCCTTGAGCAAGGCACCTAACTCCCCTGCCGTGGATTGGGGCTGCCCCCGCTCTGGGCAATTGTGTTCACTGCCCCCTAGTGTTCACTGGTGTGTGTGTGTTTCACTGCACGGATGGGTTAGATGCGGAGGTCACATTCCTTCTTTGTGCAAAACACAGTAAGGCAAAATAATTCATTTCATTCATATTTTTTTTTGTCTGAACAATCATATATCCTTGAAAAGTTATGAAGCTCCAAATACAAGTACCAAAAAAGTCAGCAACATCAGTGATATAAATATATGACTCATATCTTTGCTTCGCATGCAATAAATAATTGAAATGACAGAGTAGATGGTAGCGGTGGGTTGTGTGGTGGGTGGGGGCAGAGTGGCTCACCCACACAATCAGGCATCGGAGAGCTGAAGGTGAGTATGAGTCACTCAGTACATTATCAGTGCTCATTTCAGCAGCAATGTCAGAGTCAAAGACAAATCCTCCTTTCATCTGGAGGCCCACTTCATCACAACACGTGGCAGAAGGAGGCAAGAATGGGGCATGAGTTGAGTGGGGAGAGGGGGGGGGAGAGAAAATGACTAACTGCCTATTGTGTAATTAATGAGGACATTGTTGATTTCCGGAGATAATTTAGCTCACTCACCAGTGTTTGACTCCTGATCTCCATTTACCCTCACTCTGTCGACTTTATGGGTTCTGCAATGTGGGAGGAGAGTGTTAACCTTGGATGTACATGACACTCATGCACGCATACTTTGGTAAACACTGTATTAAAAAAGTCTGCATTAATGACAATCAGAACATGGCATTAAAGTGGTAAATACATAGATAATATTCTATATGGTGGGCATAGGCAAATATGTAATGCCACAATGGTAAGAACATGAAATTCCCTAACTTGTTTGGCTGATGTGGCACTATGCAATGGACCCCTCACATTCATAATTTCCCTGATTACTGCTTTAGGGGTGTGCTAACAGAGAGGGTTTTACAGTAAAAATAACTGATATTGATAATCGGAAGCAACACATCACAAATCAATGTGCTAGAATTGACAGAAATACTGTTAGAACATTGTTAATGATCAATACTATATTGAAAATGGCATTCATTAAAAAAACATATAAACAAATAAACATCCTCCATGTCCAGAGGTTATGCCTTTCCTGTATACTAGTATATCATAATATATACAATATTATAGACGAGCAAGTGTATGTGTAATGTGTAACCAGATTGCTACAAACATATAAAAGGAACAATCAAGAGACATAAAAACTTGCTTATAATGCATTAGAAGGTCAGATATGTGTGAAAATAAAACCGAGGTAAATTGTATTACCTAATAGAATTCAGTTGTAAATCTGTACTAATCTGTTTAACTATGGGGCTACTTTTTCAGGGGGATAGTTGCTTTTTGTGTGGATCCAATCACGAGTGATAACCACAAACCCCTAGAAAAGACATAATTGGACAGTTTATTTCTATTATATTCTAACACAACTAGCTTTGTTAACAATTGGTTTCATCCTGTAATGGCAAAAAAAAGAGATATCTGGAAGTACATCCACTGTACTAACTGTTACAGAGCACTAACCCTGGAGACTCCTTCCAAAATGACTATAATGACCTAACTGTAATGGCCCATAATTCATATTGCATTCATAAACCATTAAATGCATTCATAAAAGTATTTCTGGGGAAAAGAAATCATTATAAGCTGTATTAATAACTCATGTCACCAATACCAAGGACATTCGTCCTCATTTTATATCATGGTGGGTTCAGGTTCTTTTAGAAGTTGGCATCACTTCACATGCAGGTAACACTGTAACTAGGAACATTTTCCTAACATGTTATAATGCATGTATAAGCCATTAACATCATGCATTAAGAAGGTCCATAGCATGTTTTATGGCCAATTGCTGTTGCATTATGAGATAACAGAATGTTGTAACAGGTTATACATATATACAGGTTATA
>JAOVVF010000019.1:4635554-4660571 GCA_028565595.1 Duopalatinus emarginatus
ATGAACAGCAACAGTAACTTACTCTCAGGTGGGTGGGAGAGATACATAGTCACACTAGGCTTGCTGGCCTGTTGGGCCAATATGGCCAATTTCTCCCTCCGGTAAGCCATCACTTCCTCATGGTGCCTCTGGTTCTGTTTCCTCAGTGCTGCAAGTTCCTCCCTGATGCCCCTCAGAACAGCAACCTTTTGTTCCTCAGATCAGAGGAGCTGTTCGCTGCAAGGAACAAGGAACAACTTGGGCTGGTGTTCCTAACAAAACCTAGTAGTAGTAGTAGTAGTAGTAGTAGTAGTTGTAGTGGTAGTAGTAGTAGTAGTAGTAGTAGTAGTTGTAGTGGTAGTAGTAGTAGTAGTAGTAGTAGTAGTAGTAGTAAATGCAACTATAAACAGATAAAAAATTGTCAATCACCAAAAACTTGGATTTTTTTTTTCCAAATTACGATCTCATTTGCCATAACAGCACAACTTATTTACATTCAACATGCTACATCACAGTATCAGCCATTTGTCTTGGAATGTCTTGTAATATGCCAACTAAAGTAGCTTATTTTGTCTTTGAACCACTCGTGTTGGTATTGCACTTGTTATTTATTTATAACCCAGCAAGGTTAGATCTATGGTGGATATTCCTCCTTGTATTATAAGATGAAACACCTTGATATTGAGCACAAAATTAACACACCATCTGGAGGGTGGCGTCCTTTGCAGCATGATTGGGGCTCCGCTGTCTGGCTTGTTGACTAATATTACTGTGGAGAAAAATATAGAGCGGAGACAGAGAGATGTGAAGGACATGCAGGAGGTGTGTGGTGCGTGAAGAAGAGGCACTGGCACATTGGATCTGTAAACCTTAGGCAACATGTGCTGCAAATAAATTCATCACCCAGCAAGGATGTCTTGTTCTGACACTAATTTTAGGACCAGAGCAGTGGGTAATGAACATATTTGATGACAAATGAAGAAGGCTTACATCTGAAGCAGTTGTTGGAGGCTATTTGCATTCCCCAGATCACCTCGAAAACACCTGGTGTCTGGGGAGATAAAGAAACATCTCCAGCATTTCATCACATGTTCTTCATTGCAGTGCTGCTATGTTCCTTTTGTTCTGTTCAAGCCTCACCTGGAAAAACTATCATACTTATGGCAGATTCTTCATGATCCAAGAATAAACCACTCATGTAGTTTTGCTTTAAGTTAAGCTTTTGGGTCTCTTTATTGGTCAGTTTAGGGATCCATTGTTCTTTTTTTTTCCTATCCGCTCAGGGTGGCTGTCTGCTCCATGATGAATAGCTATGCTTGTAAAGTGCATGGCATACTGTACAGCTGAGGACAAGAAGAAGGATCAAAACTTGGAACCTATTTTTCCCCTTCATATTAATCAATATTCGTCTCCTTCAGACAGAGCTTACCAGCACTTTATAAAAGTCTTACCGATGGGCTCACAAATAGAAATGTCACTCTCACAGACAGGTGTTTTTTGTCACATCTTAAGATTTTTATCACCAACTCCATCTTGACAGTTTTCTGTGGCCATGCGCTGATAATGGTTATTAACACAAAAACAAACAAAAAATCTATATTGCACAACCCGTTGTTTGTCAGTTTGACAGTTGTCTGCATTAACGACAGCATCAGCCCACGGGATAAGAAGCAATTACTCCAAGAGGCTCAATTAATGAGCTCCCGAAAACTGTTGTCATCAATATTACAGCAGCATATCAAATATTTCCAGGACTGTTTGTTTCCCTCTCTAGAACAGAACTTCTATGTGTTTTGAGCAATGATTCCTTTACTGTCCCAAAGTCCACCCAAATGTATTTATTTTACAATTATTTTTAGGGGGTTTTTTTGCAGTTTTTTTTTTTTTTTGCAGTTTGTTTTGGAAACCCATTTATTTGGCTCATAATGCTATTTCTAGCACCCAGGCGTATCTAAAATGGTGTTTGTGGTCCTGTGATATAGGCTAGTGCAGCTTCTTTTTAAAAATACCTGGACATTGGTGTATTAGTCTCTGAAAAGCCAATTGGCAAAATTAACTTAATGTGATTTAAACAATAATAAATAAGGTTTAAATATATTATTAGAGTATGATAAATATATGTATCCTAAGGTAGAGATAGTTATCTGTTTTATTTACATTTTAACAAAAGCTTGCTCACAAAATTACCAAGAACTAATGTCAATGTATGCTTCAGTCTTAAAGAAAAAAAGATCCACATTAAATAATGTGCAAATCCACAAGATGTGCAGATCCGCACATGAAATTAAAAACAAAAAAAAAAGTCTAGTTAAAAAACATGATCATTGAAAGGTTGGGCGCCACTGTTGGTAGGTGTTGGTTTACTGTAGGGAAGTGTGGGCAGGGAACACCCACACTTTGGGCTGAGTGTTCGCTGTCCCACTAGGGCACCACCTAAAGCCCATAGTGTAGGGCACACCTGGGACACATTTTATGCCAGCAATGGGGGCCAACACTTTTTTTGCCCACAGTGTCTCCTCAGAGACACCAAAGTGGCTTTTTCTTAAGTAAAACTAAGTTGTGGTGCCTACTCAGTTGATATTAAGTGTCAATTAGTCTTTAACACAAGTGAACCATTAATGTGTACCTGTAAGACTGAAAAACTATTGTATAAAAGAAGAAGAACAAAAAGATGCAATAAAAAGACCAAGACAGAGGACAAGACCAGCAGCAACACAAACAACAATAACAGCAACAAAAATAAGAGAAAGATAAAAAGAATTATAAGAACATCAATAAAAATCTATGAGAAAAATAAGTGGAAGGAAAACAACAACTAAATAAAGAAAAAGAACAACAATAAAAAAGGGATTAGAAACACCTACAACCACAAGAGGAAGAGTGCAAAAAGAGTACAAATAAGAAAAAAAAATATATAAAAATGAATGAAGACAATAAGAAGAAAAAGAACAACAACAAAAAGAAGAAGAAAACAATTTAAACGATAAGATATCGATTTAAGCACATATTTAAGCCTGTGGAGAGGAAATTGGTTATGGCTTTTTTAATCTATAAACATGTCAAAAATAAGTTTTGAAAATGCTAAATGGGTGATATAAGGCGGGTTCCATTCGGAAGGCAGCTGCCTAGCCCACAAAGGCTGCTCTCTCATTCAGTTAGCATCCTAACCAATAAAGTGCCTCAGTAGGCAGCATATTTGGGATAGGTTTCATGGTCAGCATAAGCCCTATAAAATTACTAAAGCCGTATAAACCAGTTCCCACAGAAATAAAGAATTTTCCACAATTAAACCCTAAAGGTACACTCACATTCAATCAGCTCATAAATTTTAATGTTAATTTTACATTTTAGTTGCATAAGGAAAACATTTATCATGCTTCAAAAAAAGTGCAACATTTATTTTCCAATACTCACTAAGTCTGGTGTGATTTGTGAAGCACAGTTACAATAAAGACAACAAGGAAAACCAATCATTTGTAAGATTTTATTTTATAATTAAAGAAAAAACAACAACAACCTCCAGTTTTCTCTCCGTGAGGAGTGCCTCTTCCTCTCCCCAAGCTTTTATAAAGGTCTTGCTGCTCTCTTTTCATCCCTGAATCAAAACAAGGTAAATTAATAACAGCGCTTCATGGAGTAGTAATAAGAATATAAGTTACAGTGATAGATAAGTCATTTAAAAGTATTCTCAACATTTTATACCCAAACTATGTTAGCTAGCTAACACCGCTAGCGTGCTAAGCTAATTGTAGCTTCGGCGATCTGTGAGGTCTTAAATTAATGGAGGACAGCTCACTTGAATACAACTTAAAACAATCTAAAACATTTTCATTTCAATAACTACATGCAGCAGCTGGGCAATATGGTGAACAGAAAAGATAAAAATAACTTACATTTGTACACAAACTCTTCTCCTGAGGCAAGTCCATCCACCATGTTTTTAAAACTGAGCGCTGGAACTCTGAGCTGGTGAACTGCATGATCGGATTGCCTTCAGCGAGAAAGATACATGTCTTGCTGCCTTCAGAATTCAACCAAAATAAGGATGGTGCCCAGTAAGGCACCTTATGCTGCCTTCTTAGTGAGACAGTCCTTTTCTTGGGAATGCACATATGCTGTCTAAGAATGCTGCCCACTTTTCATTGGATTCTACACAATGGGGTGCAAATTGGACAAGGGTGTAATACAGAGCAATATGTGGGAGGCATGTGTTTGTTTTAGCAAACTGTGTTGTAAGTGGGAGACACAAAGCTTTTTACTGTGTGTTACATGTTTTACATTCTGTACACTGTGATCAGATTTTAACAGAAATATTATGAACACAAATATTCAACTTTCAGATGTTCTGAGACACATACTGCAGAAGTACAGTGTTTGCTTAAAACTGACTTTAACCTGTTCTATTTTCAGTATTACAAACTGATTTATAATCAATCAGTAATCTCTATGCACGCACAGTATGTGACATGTTTCCATTAGACATTATACCAGCAGTATAGCTTCTGGTTTGTGGTACGTGATTGGGGAGAGGCAGCAAAAGCCTCATGTAACCCGTGGGGCTGCTGGGTCTTGTAGGACTTCTGACATTTAGCTAGGTTCAAAACATAAATATAGGGTGCTGAAGAGCTGTGAATATACAGACTTGTCCAATTCTCGTTTCCAAAAGCAAAACGGAAAACAACTCCTTATCTGATTTCTGTTTAAAATGAAAAATTGCACAACCTGTTGTAGTGGAAGCAGCATAAAAATCATGAAAGCCCTAACAACCCTCATTGTTCTAGCGGATGGCCGGTGCCAATAGGTCTAGCTGGATAGATACCAAAAACCCTTAGAGGCAATTGAACCTAGCTAGATTTCCCTCAGAGGATGCGAACTCCAATCACGCACAAGGTTTCTTTATGACTTTACAACCCAAGATCAGGATATGAGAAGACATATTCCTCCTGAACGTGGCATCCAATCCATCACACATTCTGATATCCCTACATTAAGGATGTTAACTCTTTACCCAGCCTATATCAGCTAGTTCACCTATGGTACTGGGATGATCCCCAAAGTATTTGTTTCTTTCTGTTTGTTTGTTTTTCTTTGCTACATGGATGTTATCCTTTTATCTAGTTAAAGTTCTTAGTATTTGTTGCTGCCTTCCAAAACATAGGACCACCCATATCGGGAGGAGATGACTGGGGGTGCAGACGTATTTAAGTGTATACATTTATATAGTTAGACCTACAGCCAACTGAGACAATAAGGACTGTTTTAAAAGTATTAACGTTCACACATTTCTTTGACCTCTCTCTTTCTCTCTCTGTGGAGTAGACACACACACCCACACACACACACACCAAAAGGGTCACACATCCTTTCCACCCTCCTACTGATAAGATCCGGCAAATTCCAAATGGCGCCTTATTAAGGTTTATGATGGTTAGGACAAAAGAAAATTCTGGCCCACCTTCAGATTGCAAAGCTGAGACCCTATTGGATTAAAAGTACTAAAACTTATCAGTTTTGGTTTAAACTTACTCAGCTCTATACATAAGGGCAGACTTTAGAGGGGGGTGGGGGGGTGGTTCTTCTCAAGTTCTTCTAAAAGTTCTTGCTCCCCATCTGGGGTTCATGAGTTCTTCTCAGGGTTCTTCCCAAAGTTCTTCTCAAAGTTCCATTCCGGAAAGCAAGACAGATTGCAGATCGAACGACCGGACACCTGGACGAACCACTCCTGAAGAACCACGAAGCCTAAGCCTCCAGGGCATTTTAAACTTTAAGTTGTTCTACTAGATCAGTCAGAGCACGCTAGCTGCGTTTTTAACCGTGTTATATCGTTTAGACATCTTTACGTATAAACGATGCTTCCCCAGTCAAAGTTTGTAAAATGCAAAGGAAAATGCAAAGTTTCACAGAGGAGAATAAAGTTTGGGAATTTTTTTTTATTGTTTGTTTATTTTTGTTTAGAAATCTGTATCCACACTGACAGCAGGGTTATTTAGACAAATTGTCCCTTTGGAATTATAAGGTTTTTTTTCGGACAACGTTGAATTATTCTTGAGTTATGAGAGTTATTCTTACCCTGTGACACCTCCTTAACATTAAGTCAGGTGTTTTTAAGGTCAAATTATGTGCATTTTTGACTCTTTATCTAGGAAACAAAAGGGGAAAGTTCAGTGTTGTAATTTGGAGTGCAAAATCAGTAAAGCTCAACATCTCTCAGGTGAGAGATGCTCAGGTGATACTAAGGGGATGAAATAGGATTGTTTAGACTTTACTTTTAACAGTGTCTAGAAGTTTATTGAGACCAGATTGAGGAAAACCAACTGAATTATTTAGAAAAGCCCATTAATAATGAATATTGCAAAAAACAAATAAATGTGATAGATTGATTAATACATTCATCTTCTGCAGAATAGTTACTTTGCTTGTAGTATAATGTGTGGTTATTTTAAATAATTATACTGGTAACAGAATTAAACCTTGAGGGTTTAAAAGCTACTCAGAACATCACTTATGTAATAAGATCTGATCATTAGGTTACTTGTTAATTGTGCTCTACTTGTTCTACAATCGTGTCATCATGACATGTGGAACATGAATATGAATCTACTGGGGGGTGTTAATGTTTTTAAAATGGTTTAAAGATATTTACAATATAGAGTGTTCAAACAATGTGCAAAGTGGGTGGTAGAATGTCTTTCTGTGCAATGTGTGCAGGTGTCCTTATGTGCAAAATACAGTGGAGATGTGCAACCAATGGAATTGTCCATAGCAGTCACACAAGTTATTGCTGTGTGAGAGAGCTGTTGCTGTGTGTGAGATTGGATGGTGGTGTGAAAGTCTGTCAGAGAGTCTGTGTGTGGATTGTGTCTATTTTCTAATCCAGTGGTCTAGTCCCTGTCCCCATTCAGGGTGCGAACGGTTTGCGGGAAGAAGCTCCTTCTCATTCTGTCTGTGTTCACTATCAAGGTGCGAAAGTGTTTTCCGGAGTGAAACAGAGAGAAGAGTCTATTGTTGGGATGACTGAAGTTCTTCACAATCTTCCTGGCTCAGATCTAGCACAACTTACTGCAGATAGTTTGCAGGAAGCTCAGTCTGGGTGATACATTCGGCTGATCATAACACTGGAGGGCCTGTCTGTCCTGCTTGGTGCTGTTCCCAAAGCAGGCTGTGATGTTAACTGTGAGAATGCTTTCAATGATGCACAAGTAGAAGTTCCACAACACCTTGGGGGCAGTTTGAAGTCCTTCAGACATCCGAGGTGGTAGAGATACTGACGGGCCTTCTTTGCAACTACATTAATGGTCCATGATAGGTCCTGCAAGATGTGTATTCCAAGGTATTTGAAACTTTTTACTCTGTCCACTGCCAGTCCATTAGTGATTAGTGGTAGCTCCACTAATGTTTTGCTCTGTTTTTATTTATGCAACAATTTGAATACAGGTACACAGCTTGTACATATTCGCTCTGAAGCAGATAGGGTAAATGGCTTTGCTCAAAAGCACAACAGTGACACCTTGGCAGTATTGGGGCTGATTGGGGCTCGGGTTTACTAATCTTCTGAGCCCTACCCCTTGAGCAGTCATTGCCCTATTAACCAGAACATATTGGGTAACCCTTTAAATTACTGCCCGCTAATTACTGTGTAAGTACAGAGTAAGTAAGGCATAAGATATTACTGGGTATCCTACAAACATTTTACACATAATGCACACCATAATTACAGAGTAAGTAAAGGAGATGATACTAGAAGTATGTGGTTATTACTGGGTATCTTACTAACATTTTACAAATAATGCATGCAACTATGTTCCAAATCTATCTTATTTCTTAGCATAATTATAGGTTACAAAATGTAATTAAAAGTATGACAGTTTATGCAAGTGATTGTTACTGACAATGTATGCAAGTGCACAAACAGGGAAGAACATGGTGAGCTACTTTCATAACAGGCACTAGCAGAGCTTCATGGTGCTTTGTACTCATTACTAGCTAAAGTATGTTCAGGACATGTGACTTTATGGCATGTAAAGTAAATTGTAGCTTAGTACCTCGTACTTTCCTGTATCTTCAATTCAACTCAATTTTATTTATATGGCGCTTTTAAGAATGGACATCGTCCCAAAGCAGCTTTACAGAAATAATGAAAAGGGTTAAATATATATTTTTATAGAATTTTTTTCGGAATTTTATCCCTAATGAGCAAGCTAGTGGTGACAGTGGCGAGGAAAAACTCCCTAAGATGACAAAAGGAAGAAACCTTGAGAGGAACCAGACTCATAAGGGAACCCATCCTCATCTGGGTGACACAGATGTGTGAATATAAACAAAAACAAAAGTGCAGGTAACCAGAGAATTAAAGTCTGTGATACTACCGAGAGTTAAGTATGGTCTTTATGTAATGGTCACTTTAAATATAAGTTATTCAGAGAGCAAGCAGACACTCCGCCAGACTAGCTACGACAGCATAACTACAAGGGAGAACCAGAAGGTGACACAGACAAGACATGTCCCTGGGACATAAGCCAACCAGCCACTCCACCGTCATCAAACCTGAGTGAACGAGTGAAAGTGGGGGGGCGACAACATCCCAACATCCCAGTTTACAAAACACTCTATAACCATGAACCCTCCAGCTCTATGCCTTGAACTACGGTAAACTATGAAGAATATGCTTGATTAAAGAAATATGTTTTCAGCCTAGACTTAAAGACTGAGATTGTGTCTGAGTCCTGAACATTAATTGGAAGGCTGTTCCATAGCTGTGGAGCTCTATAAGAAAAGGATCTGCTCCCTGCTGTAGCTCTTTTAATTCGAGGTATCAGCAAATAGCCTGCACCTTTTGACCAAAGTAGGCATGGAGGATCGTAATAGACTAGAAGTTCGCTATGGTACTGTGGTGGGAGACAGTTCACTGCTTTATATGTCAGTAGTAGTATTTCATAGTCGATGTGAAATTTGACCGGGAGCCAGTGCAGTGTGGCTAAGACAGGGGTGATATGTTCATATTTTCTGGTTCTAGTAAGGATTCTGGCTGCTGCATTCTGGACTAACTGCAGTTTGTTTACGCACCTACTGGAACAACCAGACAACAAGGCATTACGATAATCCAACCTAGAGGTAACAAAAGCATGAACAAGTTTTTTTTTCTGCATCATGTAGTGACATCATATTTCTGACCTTAGCAATGTTTTTAAGATGATAGAAGGCTATCTTGGTATCTTACTTTTAAGTACCCTGTAATATAGTCAGTGCTGGCTGTAAATTAAAGTGCAATTTGGTACCCTTTAATTTGCTTAACTTAACCTTAAGTACCCTGTAATATAGGCAGTGCGGGCTGTAAATTACATCTACATTGTAATTACATACTATTTTGGGTATTTTGGGTACAAAATGATTTTTAATAAAACTCAACAACAATGAAAAAATAATGACTTGAGTTTTAGGTAACACAAGGTAACACTTATGAAACTTTGACACAAATTCTAAAACACTATGACATGTTTCATAGGTGAAAGTTGTGTGTAGCATTGTGGATTTTTGTTTATTACTTTACATACATTAATAATCTAACAACAGTAACATGAGTCATATTAATTTATGATATTCTATGGTTTCCTTTACTAATGAATAAAAGCTAGGATATGGGTGAAAGACTTTATATGCAGTAATTGTCAGGATTTATAAGATATCAAGTAATTAGTAATTACTTGTAAGATAATAAGTAATTGTCAACTTATAACAGGAATAAAAACATTTTATTTAAATAATATGAACTGAATTATTTACAGTGAATATTAAAAATCTACCTTAAACAGACAGCTTCCTTATTTTAATCACAGCGCCACTGGGTACTAAGCTGCACTTTGATTTACAGCCTGCTCTGCCTGTATTACAGGGTACTTAAGGGTAAGACACAGGAAAGTACTGGGTACTAAGCTGCATTTTAATTTACAGCCCACACTGCCTATATTATAGGGTACCTAAGGGTAAGATATAGGAAAGTACCGGGCACTAGGCTATACTAAATGAACACTTGAAGGTTAAAGTCTAGAGGGTGCACATTTACATGTTCAAAGAATGTTAAATATATAAAAGGAATGATACATGCCGAGGATGACTTGCGTGAACAGAATGACCCAAAGGTAAGTCTGATGAGCTGAGGAAGCAGTAAAAGTGGGGAAGACAATGATGTACAATCCTTGCCACACCCACATGAGCAGAAGAGAAACACCCATTTCATCATGAGTCAGCTATACAATGGATATAGCTAACCATGTTCTTCCCTGTTTGTGCACTGTGAGTAATTTTAAAGGATCTATAATTACATTTAGCACTACAATTAATTCAAAATAGTAGCTGCATTCCTTATTTCTGAACAAAAATGACAGTAATAGTTACATGCATATACTGTCACACTTAAATTCAATTTTGTAATCTATTGAATGTATTGTAATTATGCTTTTGAAACATATTTATGCGTGTTATTTGTAAAATGTTTGTAAAATACCCACATAATAATAACCACATGTTTGTTGTATCAACCCTTTTAATTACTGTGGACTTATAGTGTGCTTTATTTGTAAAATTCTTGTAAGATATGCAGTAACAACCACATACTTCTAGTATCATACTGTTTACTTACTCTGTACTTACCCAATAACTGGCTGTAATTTAAATTGTTACCCTACAAATTTAAATATGCAAATTATATAAAATATAAATTATGATTCGCCACTGGGGTGGACTCAATCGCGTCAAGCTAGCTCCAGGAAGGGGCTAGCGCAGATCGACCAGCTGTGAGAGTATGGGGGTGCTGGAGTGCACAAAAATATATTGCAATTTACATTTTATTATATTTATAAAAGGCAGCACGAGCAGGTGGCTTGCAAGTGTGCTTATTCACCAGGGTACTATGCAATGCACTTTAAATAAACCAAAGAAAAGGGGACCTAAGGTGCTCGATTCTCGTAAGTGTATATATATACTTACATCTCGTTCTGAAGCGCAACGAGGCTCTGCCTCCTAGAGAGTGATAGAGTTTTGGCTTTGTGGCATTGAATGAAAAAGCATGGTTTGCCTTGATGTGGGACAAATCAAGGAGAGCCCGGAGATAGTCAGGAAGTAATCGGTGGTCCTTTTCCGACTGGGAGAGGACTGGCTGAGAATTAGAGAGGGCCCGAAGCCCAGAAAAATGCATGATGGCTTCTAACAAAACTATACTTTATAGACAAAAGGATGTTGGCACCCAACCATCACATCTATATGTACCAACCCCCCCCCCACCCCTTCTACACACACACACACACACACACACACACACACACACATCCCTGACATGATCCCAGACATGATCTCACTAATGCACTCAATAAGACAAAAAGAAAAAAAACAGCATAGTGATTGATATGTTCTAGAAGATGTTTATTAGACATTTTTGAAAGCAGACATTAGTATAAGAGTATCAGAGGCTTTTAACTTGAAAATAGCATCATCATTATTATTATTATTCGTTCATCAAAAAATTAAACTCCATAATAAAGAGAGAGTAAAATGTTATGGGCTGGTAATAGTTGCAGATAATTATTTGTGGGACACATGTGTGTCACTCCAGAATCTATGCAGAGTTTTAAAAATGAGACCTGGGCCTAAAAATCCCCAGGAGCACTGCCCATTGAATTTGGTAAACAGACTGTTCAGTTTAACAAAGAATTTGCATTGTGACACTACTGGGAAGCTCAAAAATATGATTATCCATTGGGTCATTCTTCAAATTCCATCGCTCCAACTGTATTAGCCTCTTATTGGAGCCCACTTGAGAAATAGTACATTAATGATACAGGCTTTTGCAGTGGAGTCTGTAACATTTTACATGTCACCTTAGATCATACATAACGATCAAAGCAAACCTGCATACTGTAGATAAAGCACTGTATATTTCAGCTGGAGCTGGCTGTCCATCCAATTCTCAGATGGAGCTGTTTTGAACGCTCTGCCGATTGGTTTGGCAGGACTTTGCTAAAGGTCTCGCTTTGACAGTTTTTGCCTTGGGCCATCTTTCTGTCTCTGTATCTCCCTCATGTTTGTTCACTTTTATTTCTGGTTTTAACAGCACTTCAGTGTCTCTCTTTTATTTTTCAAAACTAGAAAGATTAGCCAGCAGTGGGGGGAAGGAGGGGTGGTTTCTGGGGACAGCACATGACTATTGCAACAGACAACATACATAACTATAGAAGGCGAAGGCACTGCATACACTAATGAGGCATTTGAAAGATTGAAGGCTTTTCTATTTCTTATACCATGGATTAGGTCTATAGATGCTACAATGCACTGAGGATTCTGACTGAGCTATGCAGTGACATTGCAAAGTTTTTTAAATACTTATAATTTACATTCTGAAGAAAACCTAATATTTTATTTTATCATGCTTTATACTGCATTGTGTCATGCATCGCTGTGGTGAGTGCACACTGAAAATCACAAGCGAGGGGAAGGTTATAATCACAGGGAAACAACTCAGCAAACCTAAACAAAATCGTGCCATGGCCTTGTGGTTAGGGATCCAGCCTTGTGACTAGAATGTCCCGGGTTTGATCTTGACAACAGACAAAATATGACTGAAGTACCCTTGAGCAAGGCACCTAACTAAAAGTTGTGGCTCCCAAGGTGGTTTAATTTTGGTTGCAATAGGACAAATTGGCTCTTCTTAAAATTTGGGTTGCTGATCTCTTGCTTAGACTGATTGCTCTATTAGCAGGTTGTACTTGTGGTTCAGACTCTGAGAAATCAGGACAGTTAAATGAAGCAGAGGGTCCTGAAGATCTGCACAATCAGGCAGAGCAAATGAGACACCCAGTGTAGAAAAAACGAAAAAAAAAATTGCACTTACCGAAAAAGCGCTGATGCAGGAAAAACACAAAGAACCCTTTAACCCTGAAATTTTGGAGTGCAGCGATGCCCATCCAATTGCAACTAAAATTGACAGAACTTGATGTGTCTTAGTGGAAAATGTAAATTCATGAAGTGCAGATTTATCTGAGCTGATTGATACACCAATGGATTTAACATTATTGATTACTTTAAATGATTATGTGATAATTAGCAAGGATAGCAAGGTCCTGGGCTTCTATGAGAGTGATCTAAATAATTAATGTCTTAGCCTGGATTTTGTTTGAGTTTGTCACTTGTGTCTAAATAGTATTTAACCAAATTGGTTAGGTGACACACTGTGTACACATATAATGTCCAGACAAAGTCCAGGAATGAAGAGATCACAATATCAGTAACTTTTTCCAGCCTCATGAGCAACTGTTCATTTTTAGGTCCTCGGAAAAATTTGTCAAGCCATGATAGGGTTCCCACTGACAGCTGATTGTCATCTCATTGATAAACAGCAACACCTGGTATACCTATATAATTATATCTGGTTCAGAAGTTGATAAAGTTATACTGCAAACTACTATTTAGTTGTAATAATTTGTGAATGAGAAATTACCTTCTGTTTCTCTTCTGTTTTTTTTTTTAGTGCTTAGTGGTAAAAATAAAATCTTCCTGTTCAGACCACACTTACTTTTAGCTATGAATCCAGCCATGAATATTTTGAGCATTAAATAATTATAGATGCAGATAGTACCATCGCATTCCACACGCTCATGTCCTATTTGCGTCAATTAAATGTTGTGACATAGTTAACATTTCTTTTCATTTACATGGGACTAATTTATTTGTAATTTCAGTTCTTAACCTAGACACTCAGAGTTTGCAAATGTAGAGCAGAGATGTGTATTGATGTCTTTTTATTAGTGTGGCTATAGGGATTTGCTGCTGACTGGCCATTCACAGCAATTTCTGCATCAGTTGTTAGTGTGTGAAATGTCCTCTTTTTTTCAGATCTGCTTTCTAGAGGTCTAATTCTCTAGAATTTCATAGCTGAGTGCAATTTTCTTAAAGGTAGATTAATTTTGTCAATATATAATGAGGGTCTTGAAGTCAACTCAACAGGAAATGAGCATGTCAAGGTTGATTTTTCAGCAGAGGGGAAAAAACTCATCTCCAATTTCTCATAATTTTCTCCCTTGACACCTAGCAGCCATGTATATGGCCATCTTCAATTTAAATTCAATTCTAAGCATTCAGCATGACTGAAGAAAGGCTTTTTAGAAAATGTGATTAAATATTCTTACTTACTTTAAAACCTTAAATATCTGTAACCTTGAAAGTTGATTTATGAGAGCTATGTCTCATACAAGACCGCAATTTTAGGAGATTTTTTTTTGCATACTTACACAAAATGTCTTTCAGGAGTTGTGCTGTGCATATGGGACTATTTAATATTTATCTGTGAATGCTATGTCAAATTAATGCCAAAATGTACACTATTCTGAATGTATTTTAAAATAAACCAGTCAACGTTTCAGCATACTGTGTGTCCATTTCAGGTCCAGTGAACAAATTATATCTAGTTAGCTTTGATATTTATCCTCTTAATTTGAATCCATGGATTTTGAAATTTTCACCAATCGGGGTTTTTTTTTTTTAGTTTTTTTGGTTCATTTTACAGTTATAGCTATGGATTTTGTTTTTCTAGCATTTGATACTAACCTTCCATCCAGGAGGATTATCATGTATCTCATCTGGAGCACCACTTTCATTGGGCCTATTGAAAGCATTAAACCTTTCCCCTCTTAATCTCAGGCCACTTGAATAACTGTATATAGCTTATGGTTCAGACACAATTCTCATGGAAGAGATTGCACTGCCTATTTCCAAAGGATCCCAGTCCAATGTTCTATCTATTGTTAAACTTGTAGTTGTGTCATCTGTCAACTTATCACAGGAGAGATTTGGTCTGAAAGCTGGAGACAACTCTCTTTCTATTCTCCAATCCTGTTTTTCAGTTCCTTTAACAGATGAGGTGTTTGGCCAGTCCTTTGATTTCTGAAGCAATTTTTATACCAGAGGAATTATGTTCCCTTAAGAACGGTCTAAATTGTTGCAATATTCTTCAGGTTTTAACTCATAAATGAATTCATTGTTTCATCCCAAGTGGATCCAGAGCCTATGCTGGGAATGCTGGGTGTGAATGGGCCACCAGTCCATCTAAACCCCATAATTCTGTCTTGACACTATCAGATGTCATGCAATTAAGAGAATGGCAGCTTATAATTTATAGCAACAGGAGGTAAAGCAGACATCAGTGACACAAAGTTGGAGAGGCCTACATCATAAAAAAAAGTGTAGATTTTATTCATTTTGGTGTAGAGGTGGATTCAGATCTCATCCTGAAAATAAGAAATTTAATTCAGTGTTATTTATACAGCACTTTTAACATTGGAAAAATGCCCCAAAGAAGCGTTACAGAATTTAAAAAAGGCTATAATAAATTTTACATTTACATAAATGTGGGCAATGGTGGAAAGAGGAAGAAACCTTGAGTGGAATCAGACTCAAAATGGAACCATTCTCATTTCAGTCATGCAGACAGTGTATTATAAACAATAATCTCAATATAGTGCAATTCCACTGAACAATCCCCTGCTATAAAGAAAGAAGTGCAAGCGTATAGCCAGGATAGCCAACTGTTTACTTGAGTGATGGAAAGTACAACTGTTCCTAGTCCTAGTGATCCTGTGATTACTGTTAATATCAGTCTCAGTTCAAAGCCATATTCATGGTCTTATGTCTTTAGGAACACTGGGCTTGCTGTGGAAATAAACCCTACATGGCGCAAAATACTAATGTGTGTGTTCAGTGTGTGTGTATGTGAGTGTGTTGTGGCCCAGATTCCCTCTCACAGACGCAAAGGAAAAGATGATGGGAGCGCAACGTGAGCAGAAAAGCAATCGAGTGGTTAAGCCTTCTGTCAGACACTGGAGATTAGGATTTTTTTCCTCTCCTCACTTTCACAGAAGGAGGGAAGAACATAAGCCTTTGCAGCCTTGCCTTCCTGCATCCATATCCTCTCCAACAAGTGCCGATTCAGGCAATTTCAGGGTCACAGCGATAAAGAGGAGATAGATAAAGAGAATAGACGTTCAGGTCATACACCTGTAAATCCACCTGTCTGCTTGGCTTCTTGTTCACATCATTTAAAACTCTTGACATGAGAGCAGATTTACTCTGGACAGATCCAAATCGGCGAAACTTTATTGTCTATTACAAAAGGAGAATTATCTTTGACATGGCCTTGCCATACACATGGTATAATTAGTTTAAAAAGTATAATTAATGGAAAATCCTGCAACTTAATCTCTAAACAACTTTTTTGTATGTTTGTTTAAATTAAAGGATACAAAAATGTGTCAGATACACATACAAAAATGTGTCAGTTTGTTTGACCTTGAGGTATGTAGTGGAATCATTTTGAAAACTCTAAAAACCTTATGGATATGATGCAACTAGTTCCGGAAGTTGGCTGGCACCCTTCAGTCTCGTGGATTGAATTTTCTTTGCAATTCAGCAAAGAAAACATAAAAGGTTAGGACATGGACATTGTAGCATGCAGATAAGAAGCTAGGCCCCCTATACTTCCACCAGAACCCTAATATGAAGTCACCATTTGTCACCTCGGATGGTTGAAAACACTCGAAACAACTGAATTCTCTTAATCTTAATAAAGGGACTCTGATGGACCAAAACCTTGTGACAAGAACAAATCTGATTCTAAAGTCCCGGCATCAAGGAGTTGACTTTCTTTCTGCTCTGCATCAGTTATGTCATATATGATCATTTTATTATATCTTGTTATATCAATGTTTATTTTATTATTTTATTATTAGACATTTATTCCTATTCTAGTTAAGAAAGTTATGTGATTCTCATTTGGTAAGAGATCTCTTGGCTTGCTATGATGGACAAGTTCTTATAAGGACTGAAAAAAATTTGAAATGAGGTTTTCTTAATTCTGTGATGCCGTGAATAATAAATTATTTTTAAATTGAGCATATTACTACAGGTATATCTGTATTTACAGTAAACATATGCAATATTATTTAATATAAAACATACCACAGCTGTTGCCTGTACAAGAGTTTTATGATGTTTTCAGGATCTTTTCATTTTCTCAATGGTAAAAACATATATATGGATTATTGTATGGCATGTAGGAGAGCATGGATTACTATTTCGATTTCTGGGCATTGCTGAAATACTAAAGTGCTAAGAGCAGTTGCTCTTCATTTGCCTCTTCATTTTATTTGTCAAATGCAGCTTAAATAATGGAAGTCAAATCGTAGACCATTTATATTAAGTTTGTTCAAAGGAAAACCTGTACAAACTGACACTTTCAAAAACAAAGGTGACAAACAAAAAATATTAATGTTCCCATCCTTGCTTTCACAATTGATAATGTCTGTTTAGTATTTTTTTTTTCAATGTGTCCACACACTCTCCTCAATCATCATTTTTTATGTGCACTTTTTTTGTATCAGCTGGAAATTGATGCCAGCAGACGTAATGGCTTTTGATGGCAGCAATTTGTCACTGTGTTGTTCGGCTGTGGATTGTTCTGTCTGCATTGTCTGCCACTCTCTTTACTCTTGTAATTTCCATATTTGTTGTTGTATACTTGTTAAATGATTGATAAGCGTCAATAATTCTGGTTTAGCGCTAGTTGTAAAAGAGGTCTCTGTAATAAGTATCCTTTAATTGGCGTGATAACACTTAACCCTACCAAGACCTCAACCTTAAGGAAGCTCATGAAAACTATCTGGTGCATAAATAGGAGAATAGAAACTATGGTGAAGTGATGATGAGCTAATCCAGATAATGATGGCACTGGTACATTAAAGTGCATTGCTGCAAATTTCAGTGAGTCATGTGTTCTATACTCATCTGTTTTAATACTTTAGTGTTTTTTTTTTTTTAGTTTTTTTTTAAATAAAAAATATATTTATAATTAATATAAATAACTTTATTTATATGGTTTATTTATTATCTATGTTTTTTAATTTTTTAATTGGGGGTGTCATTTTTGTCTTTACACTTTCAAGAACAATCTAAGTTAGTACAGGAACAGTAAGTAACAATAGATAGAAGATTACAGGGGGTCAGTAATTCTTTATGTCACATGACACCATAAAAGCATAAACTTCATATGTTATGAAAGCAACCACAATGTCTTATTGGCATTATACGATATAACTTATAATGGTCATAAATATCGTTGTAAATGCATTAGTAGTTTTTTTATAATGCATTGTGAATTCCTCTGGAAAGTCAGAAAAGGACAAGTGTGTGCAAAGCAGTGTTGACACTAACCTACCCATATATCACTGACTTTGTTTCATTCTGCTGCAGAGTGACCTTACACGACAGCATTAATTATGTATTTCAAGTAACAAATGATAAACAAAGCCAATCTTCATACTACAAGTTATGTGAAATGTTAATATTGAACAAGAGAAATCCATTTCTCATAACAAATAGCTAAATAAACAAAAAGCAGTTGCAAAGGTCAATTACTCCACTGATTGCCTCCGTCTAAATCTTGCATTTAAACTCAGTCAATAACCTCTATATTGATACTAGGCCTGTGTCAATGCTGAGCTTACGAAACCAGAGACAGAAATGTCTCATAGCTTTCAGGTATAATATGAGATGAGAATCAATGCTTTTCAGCCTGGTGGTAGAACTAGGGTCTTGCAAGGGCCACAAGCAAACTGTTATGCCTCTTTATTGGAATTATATTTCTGTTTTTATGCATTACTGAGCGCCTATATCTGTGATATTTACATTATCCAGGACACATGCCATGGCGAGGACTCACAAAGTGCCTGCAATCTTAAAACAATAAAGAGCAGTCTCTGTCTTTATAGCTGCCATTTGATGAAATGACTAGAGGCAGAAAATGATTTTATTATTAGGACTAAGGGCACTTCTTGGCTCTGTCACCAAGGCTTTTTAGAGTCATTTTTATGTATTGTATTTTAATACAGCTTCATGGCAAATGCTGTCTTCGAGATGCGAGTCTGTCTCTCGTTTTGATGGATTGCTTGCTGCTGGTGAACTTTTCAGCAGAATAGGTGCTATGTCTCACTCTGTGTCTTTGTGCTCTACGACAAACCAGTGTCACAGAGAAGAAATGTTCTACCTGTGTTCTACACCAAAGTATTCCCATATCGGTATTTTAATAAGACTGATATGTGATGAATAGATTTACTTTATGTTTATATGTTAAATGTAATGCATGTCTTACACATGTGTTACACTATATGGAAAAAATACTAATAAATACCCCTTAATCATTAATTCAGGTGTCCCACTGCAAAAGGTATATGAAGTAAAAAAAAAAAAACCCAGCCATGCAACTTGCTGTTACAAACATTTGCTAAGAAAATCAACATTCTAAAAAGCTCATTAAAATAGGATGACACAATGAATTGGACTGGCCATCAGGCATACCAGGCATTTTATTTATTTATTGGTCTGACCAGCCCATAAAATCACTAGATTGGCAGCCCGATTGACAGTGGGCTGGCCCAATAACATTGTTAAACACCAACCCCTTTCTGCTTATGTAATGTATTCGGCAAAAAATCTCAGCGTTCGTTTCCTAACCACCGGCCCTAGAAACATGCCGATCTGTGGCCTATTGTTTTTATCTTTATTGACACAGGGCTGGCCCAATCATATCATAAAACACCTTCTCCCTCCTCCCTCTGTTCGCCGGTGTGCAGTGCATGTTGGATGAACGTAACGTTATTCATTAGGATCTTCTGAGATGGAGAGAAAACACAAAGGAGGCACAGAGAAACTACTGTACAAGAAAAAAAAGAAACTTGCTCTTCATCAGCTCCCCAGAACCGGGACTGGCCTGATAGCTGGACTCTAATTTGATGACTTTACAATGTATGATGAGCTAAACAGCACAGTTAAGCTTGTGAAAGCACCCTATATCACAGCAGTCCTGTTCCGCTATTTTCTGCCATGATGTAGCATGTAAATAAACACTGATTATAAAACAGATAGTCCTAAAATCTGATTGGCTGACCTGCATGCAAAGCTGTTGTAAAATGCACGATATACGCGCACCTATGACCACCAGAGTTCAATATCAGTGACCCATTGGTTTAAATTCTGTAAATTAGGTAACAGCTTATTAGATATGGGAATGTTAAAGTCAATTTTAACATATTGACATTTTAACATATAAACTGATAATTGGTGTTTTTTATATAATATTTTATGTTGACAGCTGAATTATAAAAGCAATAAGGCACTTCTAGACCATGTATTACTGCGTTTTTTTTCACGTGGAAGGGTGGTTTTAGCTCTCCGCTTCAGAACGTTTCTTCTATGTGTCAGAAATGACTGATTTATTCGGCGAGGGAGCAACAGGTCAGTCATGTAGTCTAAGAACATTGTCATGACCTTAGGTTAGCTTTGGTTGTGATTTGTAGCCCACATCGCCTCAGCTGTAAATTAGCAGTTAAATATTCATATGTGATGGTTCATTCTGCAGCCCAGACTCACAACATATACAGTAGATACCCTTACAGGTCCAGTTTTCCTAATCAGTTCACAGCAGTTTAATTATTTGTGACTTTTAGGAGTTAAGAATAAAGATGTGTTTTGATGCATGAGATTAGCATGAAGAAATTCTTAGGTTAGGCAATTGCTCATTCATTTCAAGAGCAGACAGTATATGTAAACACGTGTGGGTCTGATTTAGGTTTTTTTTCCATATAACAAATCATGCAGTATTTTTTCCTGGCATGATGCAAAGCTTGAGCCATTTGGTGTATAGACTTATAATTAATTCTCTGGTTACTTGAATTTCTAATTCATAATCACACTATCGGATGAGTCTGGTTCCTCTCAAAGTTTTTTCCTCTTGTCATCTCAGGGAGTTTTTCCTTGCCACTGTCAACACCAGCTTCTCACCGTGGATACAATTTATATAAATGTATAACTCTTTCTGTCATTTCTGTAAAGCTGCTTTGGAACAATTTCCATTTGTGAAAGCACTGTACAAATAAAATTGAATTAAATTGAATTTTTGAAGATATACAGTGTAGATACTTAAGCAAAATATCTGCACATAACATTGTGTTATGTTAGTTACTTGCATATATGCACAGAAAAGTACAGAGAGCATAGTAACCTACTCGGCCTGTTAAAGTTGGGTTCTTGGAGAGTTTTATATATTAAACTTAATATCTAAAAATATTTAAAGCAGTGCATGGTTATTATTTAAGCATGTGTATCAAAATTTTAATCAGTTAGGAACAGTCTGGGTGACTGAGTTGGTAAGTAATTAGTGTTTATATAGAGTATTTTGTATTACCTTACATATTACATATTACATATAAAAGCCCATACTAAATATTTATTTATGCAGATTCAGTAGCCATAAGAATGTGTGTGGCCTGATTCCTAGCATGATGCCTGAACAACTGTCCCGACAGTGGTGGTGGTGTCGGCGGCAGCGGTTATGGCAGTGGCATTCACAGTGGACAGGAAAATGTAGTAGAACCTGCAGTAAGCTGGAATGCTTTCAGAACACTTAGGCTATGTAATGAGTAAGCTAAAACAACTCAACCCCTTGGTTAATCTGAAAAAAATGATAAAACGTCAATAAAATTCAATAAAAAGTTTCTATCGGGCAGTTTGTGAATGGAGAGAGTGGCGGGAGTGACGAGCAGTAAGGATCCTCACCTGCTATTTCCTAATGCATGTTGTGTTTTACAGTGATTGGGAGGAGGATAAAGCAGAGTATATGGTGACCACACAAGAGAGAATCCCCTTATTTAGCACGACGTTCAGCTTGTGTGTGAATGTGTGTGCTCGTGTGTGTAAACATAAGCGAATCTGAAAGTGTTCTTTAATAAAAGCACTAAAAAACACAGTGAAAAAAAGACACTGGCCTGTCCCCAGACTTCTTCATTTCCTGAACCACTGGAGAGTTCCTCAGGTCATTAGTTCCAGTGAAGGGGATTCCTAATGCCTAAGCAACTCAAAGACATTTTGGACAATTGTACTTTGTAGAAACAGTTTAGGAAAGGCCCTTTTCTGTTCAGATATGACCGTGGCCCAGTGCACAAACCAAGGTCTATAAAGGCATGGTTGGATAAGATTGGTCTGGAGAAGCTTCAACACTTTTGTTCATATAGTGTATGTTTAATGTAAAATGCAAATATGTTTTTAACTGCACATGAAAAAATATTTTTTTTTACCATTAGTTTTTGTTTATTTTATTTATGCACAATAGGTTTTTACAGCATTGCAGCAGCAGAAGTAGAGTGAATCACTTCTGTGCCTCATGCTCAACAATTAAATGATAAACATCTGTGCAGTTTGGGTGGCTCCTTGTCCCCTTAATAATGGTAACTAATGTTTGCGACCTACACAGCTAAAACCATTACACGATCATCACCCTGACCCCTCCCTACACAGTTAGACTGCTTCGATAACAATATATTCAGTTCTAGCAGGGCACTAGATCATGAGGGAGCTTAAGCACCCACATTATTTGGGCACACTTCCACTACAGAGCAATGGCTGGCAGGCATTCTCTAATGCCCCTTCTAATGGGACGGCTCTAACGAGAGGCTAAGCACTTTGGAATGAAGTCGCACCAGAGAGACAAGAAAGAGCGAATGAAAAGTGATAATGCACTTGGTGGTCGTATTCCCAGCTGGAGGAGTAACGCTAGTTGTCTTGGTGACATGCACTGCAGAGATCTAACTGCCTCCATAACAACCCTATTTGGTTGGGGATATTTATGAGCCACTGCTGAAATGGCTTTTCTTTTCTTTAGAATGTTTTTCTGACCCACTATGTGCACTTGCATTTGGGGTGAATCGGTAATAGTCATGGATACAAAATGGCAGACTTCGGATTCAAATCTGATTGGTCAGCATTTATTTTCTATGGCAGCAGCTCTGGGTAGTTTTAGTTTATTTTAATGCCCTGGGCTGTCTATGGTAACAACATATACAGCTTCTTGTATGGTGAAAAAAAAACCACTTAATTGATATAGTGTTATCATTTATGGAAGAGGTCTCCAATGTAAGCTCTTTGTAACAATCAATGATAGAGTTGAAATTGACAAAGGAAAGTTTTCTGAAACTGGAATGTATTGGAATTCTCAATAAAAAGACAAAGCTGTTATCTAATAAACTTCACAAAAACAGACTGCTAAAGTCTGGTGAAGGAACAGCTGTTTATACCTGCTGGGTTTCAATAGACTGGACTTTTAAATGTATTTATAACCTGATAAAAACCTAGTATGATGTGTTGAAGAAATTTGAATTTGAAATGCTGCTGTTAGAATATAATCAAGATTATACCATGCTTTGGGTCGTGGCAGATCCATTATTATTTTCCTACTAAAGCACAACTTCTTTATTGACTATATTTCTCATTTGATGTTACATTTATATTTGGTATTAAGAGGAAACAACCAGTGCATGTGTAATAACTCACTTTTATTCCACAGACTAGCATTACCTGCCTACTAATCAGAAACAAGGACTCTCTGTGGTCATGACATAAAGACAGTATAACAACAATATAACAACTTCATTTCATTATGATGTTGATTGGCATTGATTGTCTTTTTAACTTACATGACAGAGACCTGTAATGGCACACTGCTGGGCTGATTTACTCAGGCATCCTATACCAGAGTGCATTTGCAAAGTCACCAGATCTTATCTTTATCAAGCACATTTGGGTTGTCATGCAACTTGCATTTCTTTACACATTACAAATTCTTAAACAGACACACACTCACACAAACACACACACACACACACACACACACACACATACACGCACACAGTAGATGGACAGCGAACAAATAGAAAAACATCTGTTCTGTTCTTCTGTAAACTGTACTGGAGTGTAGTGAGCAGACTGCACACTGCAGGGGAGAATGACTAATATCTACGCAGCAGGTCAGTAGATTACACTCTCTCAACACACGCAAACTAATTTAAAGGAGATCCGTGGAAGGTTAAACAAGTTGATTCTAGTTGATAAATTCATGTGTGAACCATTTAAATGCACTATTTCCCACTCTAGCCCTGCATATGTTTTGGTTTTGGAACAAAATTCAACTTGTGCTTTCACAAAATCTGTGAAATGTTAAAAAATTTAATAATAAGTAAGCAAAATAATTAAATTAGAATTATATTCTAATATTATCCAACAACTACAAGTTACTTTCACTCATCTGGAAGCTGTGACTTTTTAGTGATTCACTGACAGTGTTGGGGAAGTTAATTTAAAAAAATTGTGATGGGATTATTTTACTGATTACTTTCAGGAACATGCAATCCAATTATTAATTAGTTTACTTTTAATTTACATTCTAAACCCAAACAAATGTACTGGAATAAAATCTACAACAAAATGTGAAAAAATTCAAAAAAAGCAGTAGTAACAACACTAAACATGCATGAAATGAAATTTACTATTCTTTATGTTTTCTTTGAACAAATGTTATTAAGCATTAAAAAAATATATAGTCTAATAAACGCTTCTTCCGTGGTCCCTCAAAACACAGCAACATTGCAGGCATGTGGACGGCAAATATACTGTAAAAATTATAATTATTTCTGTAAAGGCAAATTAATATATTATATATTATATATTAATTAATAATAAAGTTTTATTATTATTATGAACTAATATGTATTTTTCCTAACTATTACAGGTTTAAAACTGATATTTATAAAAAGTAAAATACTGGCAGCATTAAAAAAGATAAAATAAAAGTCCTTGTCAGAGGTTAAAGTAAAACCCTTTTTGTCGAGTGGCATGTTTTTAACACTTTTTTCCTTATTTGATACACTAAATCTATGACATCGGCATCTATCTATGGCATGTTTTGGAACATCATACATCGTATTATTTGGATTGAAGAGGTAATGTTGAAAATTGATAATGATGATAATAATTAGGCAAACTATGAAATTTTGTTTTGTTTAGTTGTATTTTGTTTTCTGGAACTTGTTCAGATCCTAAGTTTAAGCAGCCTTAATCCTCCAGTTACAATGGCAGTCTGCTTTATTTCTCAAACCATATGCTTGTTAGATTTTG
>JAOVVF010000019.1:4674048-4684216 GCA_028565595.1 Duopalatinus emarginatus
ATACAGTATTTATATGTGTAATATATGTGCATATATTTTGGATAAATTGGCTAGGCAAGACAAATTATGAGATACATTGACGTAGCTGAGATAGCAGTACTGTTAAAAAAAACCCTAGAAAATAGAAAAGCTTTTCTATTACATAGTAATGTATATTGGACAACACTTACAAGAAACATTATCTGCCTCTTCAGTCTGCATTTTCTATCCCAGTTTGTGTTGTCCCAGTTCTACTTTGTGCTTTGTGTTTAAAGGCAGTGGTCTAAAAGATATTTAATTACTTTAGTCCCAGGGTGCTGGGAGGTGTGGAGGTGTGGTTGACTAGACGGTCTTAAGAATATTTCCACAATCTAATACACAGTAGGCCCTATTGTCAGTAACAATGTGACTATTAATATGCTATGGGTCTGACATGAGCTAGTTAGTTCAGGCTATACTATGCTTTATATCAAATGAAACCCACCACCCAATGCGCATATTTCTTTTTAGAATGCGCATATATATATATTTTTTATCTTTTAGAAACAATAAAGGCAAGTATTTACAATAGTATGGGACCTGGTAACAGGTCTGTCTGTGTTTAAAAGATTAGGGGATTTTTTTAGGGCATAGTGATAACTTAAATCCAAATCTAAATAAATGCAAATATAGATGTGGATATGGATATTTGAAACACATCCAACAGGGTGTTAAATTTAGACTGTCACTTATATTAGGACTTAAAATTATTATTTTTGGTATCTTTGAGGCCTCAACTTTGAGAAACATTACAAAAAAAAATCACCACCACTTTAAAGTACCATTTTTTTTGTACTTTATTACAGGCAATTATTTACAGTACTATTGTAGTGAACTCAGCTACTGCATCTGTCAGGTTTAAAAGTTTTAAATTCTGACCAGTACATAGAATTCTGAATGAGATCTAACATACCCAGTTTAGTTTTAAACTCCCAACTACATATCTAGATGACACACGTCATCTCTGAATATGGCTTATAATAATTGCAAGTCCTTGAATGTGCTTCTTTTATCATGTATCCCATGAGTCTGGATACAAATCCTTTAGCACTGCTTTATAAAGAATTTACACAATGTGTGACTAAGAATAATATGAATTGTTAACAAAGAGATGCAGAGAGAGATGCGGAGAGAGAGAGAGAGAGAGAGAGAGAGAGAGAGAGAGAGAGAGAGATGAAGATTCTCCTCTTTATGGAAGCACGAGTGCAGCAGCATGAACCGGTAACCTGTTTGTGAACGGCAGAACCCGCTGAGATGGAATTCACTATTGGAGATTGGTTTTGGAATTTGAATGGGAGTGTTTGGCCTGCAGCCTGAATTGGCCAGATTGAGTTGAAATGGGTTTTAGAGTAGGAACTAGAGATGAGGTTGACCTGCACCTTTTCATTTTTGCCCTCCATCTTAGCGGAACTTCCTTTTGTCTGGCCACGGCAAAAGTACTTTTAACAGTGTGGACAGAGAGTGTTCTTTTCAAATCTATATCTCTTTTCAACCTGCTTTCTCTTCTCTCACTCAGTGTGTGTATGTGTGTGTGTGTTCAGGCATAAAGGGCTGTCTCTGCCCTTAGACAGATGCCCAGACTGAGTGATTCAGCGCTACTGAAGCACAGCCAAGACCACTCTGTCCTGTGTGTGTATGTGTGTGTTTATGTGTGTGTGTGTGTTTGTGTGTGTGTTTGCACGTAGGATGCAAAAAAAAAAATCCTTACAAAAACCCTTACAAAAAAAAATCACATGATCTCCATGTGTAAATAATCACATGATTCATTTACACAGATGCATGATTTGTTTATTTTCAGATGTGATTTGTTTTCTAATGTGATTTTATTTTTGACAATTTTTTACATTATTTTAATTACTGTATTTTTAAGATTTTTTAATAGTCATTTTTTTACGATATACACGGCATACACGACATACACAATTCATTTATTTAAATATCCTAACTTAAATTTTAATCTTATATTTTACACATCTAAGGTGAAGTTCCTGAAAACTAACTAAAAAACGTTAAGAATGACATAAAAACCTCCTTTACTCTAAAATTTCAGCCTCTGTATCTGAGGTTAAAAAGCATCTCCAGTGGAAAACTTAACCACTGATTTACATATGCTTACATTTTCTCATTATTATACCACAAAAGTATCTAATTATTAATAAGTATCTAATTAGAAAAAAAAATAACCTACATATATAAAATACTGTTATAATAAAAACATGAAAAACTTACACTTGCTAGTAAATTACACTTGCTAGTCTTACCTATCACATATCAAACCTACAGGATAAGCACAGAATTAACTGTTCATGCATCAGTGAAGAAACATGGCAAACAGGTATATGAGTGGAACGATACTCTGTGTGCTGATTCGATGTAACAGATTGTTACATGAATACTAGCTTCACCTTCAGCCTGGAGGCTGGTCGAGTAGTTCCTCTGTGCCATGTGTGAATGGGCTCCGGGCAAGAACTGGGGTGCAAGCAGCTAGAACATGCAATTCTGACCTCCCCTGAGGCCATATATCCACAGTGGTGTGTGCAAGCATAAACACAAATCCACACATTTACAGAAAACAGATCTTGATAGTATACAGTTGATAGTATATTGTCTTTCTCTGAACAGGGAAAATGTTATTCACTTACTGGCCACATTACTTGCTATGTGGAAATAAATGTATAATTTGAATAAAACGTTAAAATTAATACATTATTATGGCAGGAAAAGCACAATTAATGAATCATGTGGAACAAAAATCACATGTGGATAGAAATGAATCCTTTTAGGGGTAATCATGTAAAAAAATGTTAATAATTTGGTAGGGAATCACATGAAAAATTAATGTAATATATATAAGAAAATTGACGTGCAAATATATAAATCATTTTGGAGGAATCACATGTGAAAAGAAATCAATTAATTGCAAAGGAATGACATTGGGAAGTAAATGAATCATTGTGGTCAATCAGATGTGAAAATAAATTAATAATTTGAGGGGCTAACATAGAAATTAGCGTTATTGGGGAAATTGGTAAATCATGTGTGACATGATTCACATCATGAGAAATCACATGAGAAAATAAATAAACCCTGTAAAAAACATGTCAGAACAAATACATCTCATAAGTAAACAATCTACCAACCGCACAACGCAGTCTCTTTCTCTGTTATGACATATAAAAGAAAATGGACTGCACATTGTACAAAACACACACAAAATCTCCTTTCACATTTTAACACACTGATACAGAAAAATGTGTCACAAAGCAAGAAACTGTCCGTTTCTATTTTAGTGAATTACTGTTATCTCATTCACTCTGGTCAAAATTTTAATAGGCCCAGAGGATAAGGAGAAAGAAAAAAGAATGCGGCCTTGGTGAGTAAAGGAGCTTTTTTTATCGGCTCTTTTTCTTTTTCTCTTTCGTCCTCTCTTATCAGGATGACAATAGCCATAACGTCCTGTGAGATGCTCCTGGACAGAACAAGCATCTGTCAAAACAGGCTGCCCTCACTGGATGCGTCGCTAATGGCAGCTGAAGCATGCAAAGAAAAAGAGATAGAGAGAAAACAAGAGGACAAGTAGACGATACAGAGGACAAGGAGGATTCATTTAATGTGAAGCATGAATTTCTTTTTTTTTTAGCAATTTGCTCAAAAAGGACACATTATGATAAAAAAGGGCAAGATGCTATATTACCTGTTATTAAAATTAGTTGTAACATAGTTATTATGAATAGACAGCGTGAAGACATTTAAATGGATTTTGAGAGAAAGTATACAAAAGAGCATTACATAATTTTGATTATGTATCATTTGGTGGAAAAGCATGCAACAATTTAATTGTTTGAGGGAAACACATGCAAAAATAAATGTACCATTTGGGGCAAAATCACATGTGGAAACAAATTATCATGTTTAAAGCATGCATGTACAAGAATAGAGAACATCAGCTGTACCTATCAGTAGTTGTAGCTAAATAAAATCATATGGGCACTTTTACTATACAAGCCAACAGTTAAAAAAAAGTAAAAGTATTCTGTTTGCAGAATAATGTTAGGTACCACATGTGGCTAGGTAAAACTAGTTTATAATAATAATAATAATAATAATAATAATAATAATAATAATAATAATAATAATTATTATTATTATTATTATTATTATTATTATTATGAACTAATACACATTTTTCTTAATTATTACTGTTTTAATAGATATTTACAAAGTATAATTGCTAATAGTCCAAAAAGGATATGATTAGAAAATACTTCCAGCATTAATTTTTTTTTTTTTTTTAAAGAATACAATTCCTTGTCAGAGGTTAAAGTAAAATATTTTTTGTTTAGTTGTCTTTTTAACACTTTTTCCTTATTTGACCACTAAATCGATGACATTCGGTAACTAGCTGAAACTCTTCTGAAGCATTAGAGGTTCAACTCTAGCTTTATTAGACAGGTGTATTTTTTTAGAGATACCAAATTAGGCAACAAGTCCAAGCGGAAGGAGTATCTGTGACCATATAGCTGCATTTAAATGTAAATTGTCAATATAATGGTCTTGAGGTGCTAGAAGGGTTTAAAACAGTTTCTGTCTGATCCTATTTTGGCTGTAAAGATGCTGCATGGTATGTGAATGCTTGGGGTGTATTCTGTAGGGCTGGTTAGATATGATGTGTGTGTGTGTATGTTCTGGTAAATAGCCTTGGGTAAGCTTGGTTCTCCCAATTTAATACTTTCTGACATACCAGGTGAGTCCCTGTACTTCACACACTCACTCTCTCACACACACACACACACACACACACACACACACACACACACATACATACACAAACATCATGCACCATGGAGTACACATATTCACACATGCAAACACAATCACATACACACATTGACAAAAAAAAAAAAAAAAAAAAAATACAGACTTCATAAATGCCCAGGGCAGATGCACACACTTCAGTGAACAAATTCACATGCACACTAGGTATTCGCGGATGTGCCCTCACACACATGTATCTCTCATTCTCCATCTCCTTGCTTTTGCAGAGGCTCTGTGGTGTGTTGCGTCAGCGCTGGAACCACAGGGACGGTTGACATTTCACTTTGGCTCTGTTTCCAGTCCCTGTGATCGGAGCCATGCTGCCTCTGCCAGCTTAAAGGTCACTGTTGTTGTTGTCAAAATGGCTAGGATTTTTTCTTTTAAAGGTAAATGTGCACATACGTGTATGCATGTAAAAGTGAACTATGTGGAAACAGTGTAGCAGGGATGCAGACACACAGTAATACATATGGTGGTATTTTTATTTCTTGCTAACAAAAAGATCATAATCATTTCCACATATTCATAGTGCATGTTAGGTTGATCGGTCACTCTAAATTGGTGTGAGTGTGTGTGTGAGTGTTTGTCTGCTGACAAGAGATTGGGATGCTCAGTCAGTTTATCTATTCCCAGAGAGCACCATGAGTACAGCAAACGCCTGAGTCACCGGGCAGCCAGCTATCGCGAAGCACTGGTGGAAATGTATTTATATATAATAATAATAACATCAATAAAAAAACAAAAATAGATAGATAGATAGATAGATAGATAGATAGATAGATAGATAGACGTTTTTACAAATTATTTTTTTGGTAATGCTTTTAATAAACTGCTCCTGTTAAATTAAATGACCTTTTAGTGCACTTTTATATGTAATAATTCAGTTATAAGGCTTCAAACTTAATAATATTATTAAATAATAATAATAATAATAATAATGTTATGATTATTATTATTATTATTATTATTATTATTATGATTATTATTATTATTAATAATAATAATAATAATAATAATAAATTGACATTAGGGTTTATAACAATTTATACAATGCATTTATGATAAAAGAAATTGTTTGTGTATTTATTACATTAAGGTTTAATAAAATTGTTGCTTGATGATGTGAGTATTCCATAAACTGTTGATCTTCTGGGATTTGTATGTGAGTTCAGACCTCACCTTTGGACATGAGAGGTCAGAGGAGAACAGCCAGACTGGTTTGAGTTGACAGGAAGGCTATGGTAACTCATATAACCATTTTTTACAGGGTTTGCAGAAAAGCATCTTATACATGAATATGAAGCTTAAGTGGGCACAAATATGACCAGTGGGCACAGATTCACATAGACTGGACATTTCTGAAAGCTTTATAGAAAAAACATTACTCCTTTCCTTTTTCCATATTTTCTCTGATTTTGGTTTGACAAAATTTCTTCCTGTACTTACCTTGGCATCTTGGCAAGGCAATAAAACCTTTTCACAGCTGGAGAATTGGCTTGTCAAAACACCTGAGCACCAGATATTACTCAGGTAGAAACAGTACAAGAGTATTTAAACAAAGAAACAGCCTCACTCACAAAGGATTTCATGCAAGCTTTTCTTTACCCTCTTTTGTATTGATATACCTTGATATATCCTTCAGTATCAGCTCCAAAAGGAAAATAAAACAAAATCCTGTCATCTGTATCCACTGCATCATAAATCTCTTGGTGCATTAGCTTTTGGAGAGTGAAATGGCTTTAGGGATAGACTGTGCTCAGGACAGAGTAAAGGAAAAGTGGCACAAATGACTACTGTACAATGGGAATTTATAAGTCTTTAGTCCAAAATGTGCCTGGTTTCTATCTATTTGATGCTTTTTTTCTCTTCTATTTTCTACAGAAAAAAATGATACAGAACTCCTAGACTACTGCATGGTCATGCACATATGCTGTTGTTCTGTGTGTAAACATCCTCAAAGCTAAACGGCTGCCATCACATCTCCAAACACTCCCCCCGGTTCCTCCCTTCAGTCTTATCTGAAGACACTGATGCCTCGCTGCACAGCTTTCCACAGAGACCAGTGGGTGGTTTTTGACGCAGCTGCATATCCTTTGAAACATTTGGCATAAAACCATCTCAGCAAGACCTACAGCGGTGCTTAGGAGGACAAGGAGAAACAGAAAGTTTTCAAACTTCTCAGATGATATACAGCTCTTCTCCTGTATTACTGTGGACTGTGCATGTTGGGACACTTCCTGTCCATGCATGTACATACAAAAGACTTGGATGATCTTTCCAGAATATGTTTCTTGTGTGTACTGCAGTGCATATGTGTATTTTTTGCTATAGCACATGTTTTAAATATATAAATGTTCTATTAAAGCATTCTGATGATCCATCATCATAGCCATAAAACTGGATAATAAGGCAGGGAGTAAGTTGCATATAGGACACTAAGGAACCAGGATTAGGAAACATTATTCTTTGAGAATACAGTCAATGGGCAACTAATTTCTAAATAAAGTCAACCTGATGAATAAAATCAAAAAGTAAAGAAAACCTTGACCAGACTGTTATATAAAGTAAGTGATATAGTGGCGCTTTAGACCTTTAGGATGTAACCCATCAGCATCATGTTTTGTTTCTAATGTATTGTGAGTTTCTTTTCTGCTCACCAGAGTTGTAAATAGTGATTATTTCATGCTGTTGCCACCATCAACCTCATCATTCATGTCATTTCAAAGATTGTTATGTAGCTGCATTGCATTCTGGAACTTCTACGTTAGATACTAGTTGGGAATGTACTGGGTAATGGGTTTCACAAATGGGTTATATGAAGAATGAGACAAAATATGTGCAAAATGTTGTGCAAAATAAAGGAACAATGATGATGTTAAATGTGACTGCAACATGATGAGTCGGATGCTTTAGCTAGCAGCAAAATGTGAGTATTATCTCAAATTTTTTAATGTCTTAATAAACTCCATTGTAATTGTACTAGTGATATCAATCGAGTTGATGACAACTTCTAACTTCTCACAGAAATAATACAAATACAGGACAAATTAACAGCAAAATAAGGTGTGATTCTATCATTTTTCTATCAAAGTTTCTGGTAATGGTGTTTCATACAAAATGGCACGTACTGTCCATACAATTCAAGCCCTTCGGGATTCTGCATGGAAATTTTTAAAAGATCAAGGATATTTTGCAATAACTTTTGTGTTAAACAGTTCTGTTAGCATTGGCCCACAAACAAGCTATATTAATGCATAAAAAATGTTGTTATTAGTGAGGACACATGAACTACAGATCCATTTGCACCTTTATTAATGTATGTGTCTGTAATCTATCATTAGTCAATGTACAATGCACACCAAGTCAACCAATACCCCATATGGTGAATCAGGGTTGCACCCTGAGCCCGCTGCTGTTCACCCTGTTAACCCATTACTGCTGCGCCAGGTCCACTACCAACCACATTGTGAAGTTTGCAGATGACACAACAGTTGTGGGCCTAATCCAGGATGACAACAACCTGGACTACAGAGATGAGATGAACCATCTGGTTAACTGGTGCAAAATTAACAACCTGGCCCTGAATGTTGATAAAACCAAAGAAATCATAGTCAAGCCAACCCTACCACATACTCCTCATCAGGGACACAGCAGTGGAGATCCGCTTGGAGTCAGCAAAACCAAGCTCCTGGGGGTACTGATAACGGTCACTTTTACTTGGTCCACTCACACTGGTCAAAAAAGCTCAGCAGCGCATACACTTCCTGAGATGGATGAGAAGAGCACACCTCCCCCCTCTGAATCTCACCACCGTCTACAGAGGCACTGTAGAGAGCATACTGACCAGTTGTATCTCTGTCTGGGCAGGAGCCTGCAGTCTGACTGGAAGTCCCTGCAGAGGGTGGTAAAGAGAATTTTTGGGACTTCACTTCCTCCCATAAAAGACATTGCAACAAGTCATTGTCTGACCAGAGCTCGAAACAGAGGCTCAAACAGCTTCTTTCCACATGCCATAAGATTGCTGAACTCTAAATAAAATTTTGCTCCAATTCTTTTTGTGCAATACACTATACATATGTTGATTACTTCATACCTAGGAGCTCCAGTGCAATATATCATTAATTATCTGTTAAGATCTGTTAAGTCTACATCTGAAAGTTAAAATTGAATCCATTTTGAGCTGAAACTGAGGAATTGTACTGCGGAAATGTGCAGCTGAACTATGCTCATGAGGTAAAAACAACATTCATGGCTTATTCTTATTCCGAATTTAAGATTTAAGGTGGCACAAGTAGAAGAGTTATACTAGAGTTTTCTCCCATCTCCCATTAACATCCCTGTAGGTATGTGTTATAAATATATGTATATGGAACACGCCAGGGGTTCCGGAAATGACAGACATGGGAGACAGGCAAGTGTCGTTCAGCACTGCGCTTTTCAGCGCTTTTATTACTTATAATCCTGGAGGCCGACGTCTGCTTTCTTTATCCCTGACCCAATCACTGAAACACACAACAGGTATTAGGAAATTGCTAACAGGTGAGGATCCTTACCGCTAGTCACCCCTGTCACTCTCTCCATTCACAAACCGCCGCACGACCACGCCCCTCTGCTACAATATATTTGCTATAATACCCCTAGTGATAAGTATGTATATGGTGCTGTGCAGTCCCAAGCAGGCTGGGTTTCTGGTCCACATTTAGTGTTGCCAGAATAGGTTTCTGGATCCACCACCATCTTGAGCAGGATAAATCAGTTACTGAAGATGAACTAATGAATTAATTTGATTTCATATTTTAACTGGAAATAATTGTTGGCTTATAGGTTTTTAATGACATTTGTGAGCCTATTCATTTCATACCTAAGTCACCCCATTGATTTTTTTTTTTTTTACCCAGAGTGTAAAGTAAATATGGCATAGACAAAACTTCCTGCCTGTCCTCTGCCAGCGGAACAGAAAAAGAGGGACACACACACAAACACAGAGAGAGAGAGAGAGAGAGAGATGGGGGAAGCTGCAGTACTTAAAGCAGGTCATGTTTGTCCACTACCACATGCCTCTCCTTCCCAATCTCATTTCATTACCCAAGGTAATCTAATCTGTAATATTGAAATGCTTGACTGGGGCGCCTGCATGCAGCTGGGTATTGCTCATATATATATATATATATATATATTGCTCATATACATATATATATATATTGCTCATATATATATATATATATATATATATATATATATAATCTGGGTAATCTGGGGTACTACTCAGACTTTATTTGCTTTCCTGCCAATTAAAAAATGGTTGCGGATATCAAGCTTGCGGATATATTTTGTA
>JAOVVF010000019.1:4684772-4702313 GCA_028565595.1 Duopalatinus emarginatus
GTGCGAATCTCTCAGTGTCTGGCAATTCAATTTAATTACGATTTTAAGGGTCACGATTCGATTCAAATGGTCTATAAGTTTTGTTTAAATTATGTGGTTGACAAGATGAAAAGGCAATGTAATCAAACAGAACATTTATTTAAAACAGTACTTTTAGGTTCCTTACTATGTAAAATCTTTTTGCATCATTTTATATTTATACCAAAAATAGGATTGTGCATAAAATTCTGCAAAAAATATAAAACTTAAACTCATTTTTGAATTGATTTTTGGGCATTTCGAATCGATTCAAAATCACCAGGACTAGAAATCGCCATCCTTTAAAGTATCATTTTTTTCAGTACCCCCAATTTATACCAACACATCAAAGGATGGGCTCTAGGCTCTACAAGACCTCTGAAGGTATTATGTGGTTAGCAGCAGATCCTTTTGTTGATCTTCTGTGGCATCGGCCCAGACAGGCTAGCCTTCACACCTTATGCACATGAGTGAGCCTTGGCCATCCCTGTCTTATATTTTATATTCATTACATATAAGGTGACATATTTCACTTTACATGTAATGAATACATGTTCTTGTTTTTTTTTCAGTATGACTTATAACTAATAAAAATCCAGTATCTCAAATTATTGTAATAAATTAGGAAAATGTGGTAGGAAAACTGCACAACAACAGGGATGACTGCCTGAAACTTCTTGAGATGAAGTTTTTTTCAAGAACTTGGGGGACCTTTAGAAGGATAGGACAGGAGCCACCAAAGCACAGATCTCTCCAGAGAGAGAGAGAGAGAGAGAGAGAGAGAGAGAGAGAGAGAGAGAGAGATTTTTTTAGAAGTTTGTACCTGTTGACTTTTTTCTACCACTTGCTATCCTTAGATGAGTTCTGATCAGTATACAGGTCAGAAAGTATAGGATAAGCACATATGTATGAGTCCATGTGTATATATCAGGGTCTGTATGCACTTTATTATTAGGTCTGACTGACAGGAGAGAAGTCTATTAGTTGAGATTGTTAACTTGGGGGGCACAGTGGAGGCTGTTATCAGTGGCAGACAGGTGTGAAAAAAGGCCAGGCTAATTCACCTGGAAACCATTTTGCATTTCAAAGGTGTTGTCTGAGCGATTTGGATTCGGGCTAACACCACATGGATAGAGAGAGGAGAAAATAGAGAATCGAGCATGAAACTGAAGGGAGCTAGCCGACAGTGAGTCAAAATCTGCAGTGATCAATTGACTTTTTGACATTTCCCCCATTTTCACACAATGGCTCATTCAATCACTCATTTTTTTTAACAGATGAGGAGGAATAAAGGGATAAGCTTTTACATTTAACTGATGTGATTGAGTTGGCCTGTCTGCTTGTCTCCTCAGGCATGTAAGAGGTGGGAGGTGGCAGGGCAGACTTGCATGACAGCAAAAACATGATGAGCCTGACATGTGCACTGCTGTAAAATCTCCACTCCAAGGACTCCAAGTATATAAATACGGTGCAAACACGAAGTAAGCAATAAAATGTGCCGTGGGTGTACAGCAAGGCTGACCTGAATCACGTAAAAGTGTACTTTGCAGTCTCGTGTTTGCCATGAGAATACTGTATGTTTGTTCACACTGAAATATGAATGTGTCTAGACAGTATTAGCATAAGAAAGTGTTGTGTTCAACTTCTCTACCCTGCTTGAGATGCACAAGTACAAGGTTAGTCATTTAAACTGTTCCCTCCCTCTTTTTTCCCTCTGTGCTCAACCTGTAGCACTTATCAAAGTAAGCATCAGTCATTGGTCAATTAGAAGATGTTTATTATGTTCAGTGAATATTTAGTGGTGATTTGGAAAATTTTATGAATATTTGGAGTATGTGATTACTGATGTGGACCACCAACATTCAGACAAGGAGTTTTTTTCTGCATAGCCTTTTTTGCCTCTTACTGTCTTAAACAAATATATTGACCTGATTCAATGAAAAAACAACAATCTAATAAATGTAAATTTAAACTTAATTAAATCATTAATCATTACTCAGAAGTATGTGTTATTTGAATTTAAAGGTAACCACTGCTGAGCCGGTCAAAATGTCAATCACTTATAATTTTATAGCTATAGAAGTATAGCAGTTTAGATTATGATGAACAAAAAAGATCAAACCTCTCACCATGCTAAGAAGGACTGTAGCTGCTATAAGGACATATTCTGGGGCAGGCCCGGACTGGCCATTGGAAGAACCAGGACATTTCCAGGTGCCCTGGCCTGTCAGCTGGACTCTTTGATTAGATGACTTTACAATGTGAGATGAACTAAACAGTACAGTTAAGCTTGTAAAAGCACTTTGTATCACTGCAGTCCTGTTCCACGATTCACACTTTTCTGCTGTGATGTAGCATGTAAATAACTCTGATTATAAAACTGATAGTTCCGGTGCTAAAATCTGATTGGCTGATCTGTGTCCAAAGCCATTTTAAATACACGAAATATGGACACATATGACCAAAGTTCCATATCAATGCCCCACTGGTTTAAATTCCGTCAGTTAGGTAACAGCTTATTAAATTTTGACATATTGGGCAGCTTAACAGTGGATGAATGGTGTGTAAAGATGGACATAACTGAAGACAAAGAAAAAAGAAGGCATGCTGAAAAAAGTATTCAGATGTGCTGGGAAAAACATCCCTGTTAATGTTTATGCTATAGTGAAGAAAGAAATTGGCGAATAGTGTGCTTTTAGCAGTTATGTTGGCTTATGTGCAGGACTATACAGGTACCATAACAACCCGCCCTTAGTCTGTCATGTTGGCGGAAGTATACATCATTTTCAATGTTTATCTATAAATAAAAATGTTTATACTCTGATAATTGGTGTTTTTTAGATAATATTTTATGTTGACCGCCGTATTATAAAAGTAATAAGCCACTTCTAGACTATGTGTTACTGCGATTTTTTCCTGGTGAAGGGTGGTTTTAGCTCTCCGCTTTACATTGATTCTTCTAAGTGTCAAAAATGACTGATTTATTTAGTGAGGGAGCGACAGGTCAGTCATGTAGTCGTCTAAGGACTTTTGACCCTAGGTTAGCTTTGGTTGTGATTTGTAGCCCACATCGCCTCAGCTGTAAATTAGCAGTTAAATATTCATATGTGATGGTTCATTCTGCAGCCCAGACTCACAACATATAGATACCCTTACAGGTCCAGTTTTCCTAATCAGTTCACAGCAGTTTAATTATTTGTGACTTGCCGCTGTCACCACTGGCTTCTCATCAGGGATAAAATTTAGATAAATGTATAACCGTTTCTGTTATTTCTGTAAAGCTGTATTGGAACAATGTCCATTGGTAAAAGCGCTGTGCAAATAATTAAATAATTAAATTGATTTTTGTGGAGCTATACAGTGGAGATACTTAAGAAAAATATCTACATATTTAAATTGATAGTTTGTGTTATGTTAGTTACTTGCATATATGCACAGAAAAATACAGACAGCATAGTAACCTACTCTGTCTGGTAAAGTTGAGTTCTTGGAAAGTTTTATATTGTAAACTTAACTCAAACAGTTAGGAACCGTTTAGGTGACTGAGTTGGTAAGTAATTAGTGTTTAGATACAGTGAGTATTTTGTATTAACTTAAACATACATATAAAAGCACATACTAAACATCTATTCATGCAGATACAGTAGCCATGAGTATGTGTGTGGCCTGATTCCTAGCATGATTCCTGGCCTGAATAACTGTCCCAGTCCGGCCCTGTTCTGGGGTGGTTTAATTGTTAGCATTAGAAACAACTGAAAGCTGAGCAAGTTGTTGCTTAGAATCTTATAAAATATGCTTATCAACATCACTGACCTCAAGTCTCTCCGATCACTGTCCAACCACTCTCCAACCAACTTTAACAACAACAACAACAAAACACAGACTTGGAGGAGGACTGAAGGGCTTAGGATGCCATTTAGAGCAAATCTATCTATTGAGTCTATTGTTATTCTCCCTCTTGCCAGTCATATTAAATATTTACAGTGTAACAGATCCCCAGCCCTGTTAACATTGTCTTTCAAACCAGGTTTCCCTTTGGCGATTTTCTATAGTACTTTTCTCACATATTTTTTAAAAAGTTTCTCCAAGCTATGCTACAAAGCATGTTGTTCTTGCCTCATGATTGGCTTTCCTGTCTGAACATGTGCCTCTCTGCTGTGTAGAGAATTGGCTCAGTGGAAATTCTTCAATAGAGATGCATTCTCTCAGTCTTAAACATATCATCAGCATAAACGTGCATGCTGAGCATGGATGTACATGCAATTTGGATGTTGTCACGATTTATTTTCTGCAGTTAGAGATGCTGCCAGCATCATTCTTTGCCCCTCATTGTCGCTCTATACAGCAAGGCAATTTCTCCTGCTTTCACACTTTATACCAAGCCACAAGCCCAATCTCAGTCTGTCCCTCAGTCTCTTCCTGCATTACTCTCAATGTGTGTCTTTGGCTGTGTGCCCAGTAATTTCTTTTCATGCATGCTGTAAATGTTTCTTTCCAACTGACAGTGAAGAGAGCAGATTAAGAAATAAGAAGGGCTTAGTGTGGAGGATGCATCAAGTCTGCCTTTATCACTGTATGTTCAAACCCACATTAGATACAGCCAGCTGCAGAGACCTTTCGAAATGTACCTGTTTTATCCTGTAAAGCATCTTATAAACATGTAGCTATATTTTCTTGCATGCTTCACAGCAACTATTGTAAACTTTTATTATATAATAAACAGTATGCATGTATTATCCATTTATAATTACATTTCTTTGTTGTGGAACATCCATGAAGTACACCAACTGCTAACAGTTATTTCTCCACAAGTCTATTTTTAACTTTCTTTTAAGCAGTCAGTAAGACAATGTTCTGAAGACTTTCCTGAAATTATATCAACTTTTTTTTCTGATTATTACAAAATTCTGAGACTGAAATCCTCCAAAATCTTCTTCCAGAAATGCTACATAAACATGTTACTATAGAAATTATATTGTGTAAGAATCAAGCACTCAACAGCAAGTCTACAAAATTCAATATTCTGTATAAAATATATACTTTATACCTAACAGTTTTACAACAACAAACTTTACATTTTACAAAAAAACCTACCTGTATATTACCTGTACCTGCACAAGAGCCTAGCTGTAGTATATATTTTCCTACAACCTAAGTGTATACATTACAGCAACCTAACTGTACTCGATATTGTTGTGGACACACATAAAGGTGTTTATTTAAAAGCAGCAAGAAATTTCAAAACGTAACCGCAGGTCTAAAAACAGGCACTGGGCCATATATAAGGTACAATGTCCCTGCCATAAATTTACAGTCATAATTGCAACTGTGCTACTAGTATTTTACATTTACTATTACTAATATATGAAAACATTCAAGCAATTAATTTCTACATACTTTTTTGAGTATCCAGCCAGAGAAATCACTTTCAATTTGGCACCAACTGTGAAATGAAAGCACATGGCTCTGAACACCTCAAAATCCGATCACAATGCACCCTGGAAGTAATAGAACAAATGCAGCTGTGGGCCAAATAAGACTATAGTGAAAGTAAGCAAAGCAAATTCATTCACTGATATTCATATAACATGCTCATCAACTTTTGAAAGGTTCAATGATATTTCAAATTGAGTATGGTTTGTGTGCCTAACCAGCCAATTTACACCCGCAATAAGGCTTGTGCCTGCTGTGTGGCATCATCAAACCAATTCAATTGTGTAACTATGACAACAGATGCTTGTGTGGATACTGCAGCTAGATTCAATATGGAAGAAAGGTTGGAAGGATTTGGCCAAAATGAAAAATACAGAGAGAGAGAGGCCTAGGGAAGTGAAAGCTAGCAAATACAGGCCCTGCTGGCTGATGCACAGAGGGAATGGATCCTCAGATTAATGCGATTTACCTAGGAAATAGGAGATATGGGCCATGGCCTGGGAGTGCTGATAAGAGAGCATTTCCCTTACTATCTTGGCCAATGCATTATTGATGAAAATAGGACATATGGGGGGATGGCCATGACTGGGGCAGGTATTCAGGGTCCACTCTGCTTGGGTATACAGGACAACAGACCTGTTAGAACTGAGGGAGTTATTATCAGCCCTTATGTGTTCCACTGTGCTCAGTATTCATTCCACGTCTTTGTCTGAGATTTCATTACTGGGAGCATCTCACAATAATGCGTGTGTTGTGGTTTGCCACAAAAGCTGTAGGAAGTCTTTCATAATAAACAACAACAGGATGATTAAAAAGTGCAACTTAAAGGAGCTGTAATGGATTTTTAAGAATATGCAAGATGTATTTATCAGTGTCTAAAATAAAGACTCTGCAACAAAAGAAAACTCTGTGTGGACATTTATTTAGTTAGTTAGCTAGTTCTTGTGAAACCAGATGTTTTATATAGGTTTACTTTGTTTACCAATATGCAGAGGCCAGAACATGAGTGTCAATTAAAACTTAAACTGATAAGTATGTCAGTCAATGGAAATTTCAGTGGAATTCTCTAAATTTGGAGGAAGGTACTTACTAACTATAGGACAACCATAGGCTAATGCTGCTATGTTTCATGCATATACATTATATAGTAAAAGGAAGGGACAGGGGTATGGCTGCCATTGTGTTGCATCACCATTATTTTTAACAACACAGTAAGTGTTTGAGAACATTTAAAAGGGGATGAAATGCTGGTCAGGTTTACAACCCAGAATTTTTCACTATTGAGCCATGCTGTTGTAATACATCCAGTTTTGCTGAAATAAGAAAAGTCTTTCTTAAAATTCACATTGTATAGGTAATATCTGTCGCTCCAAAATCTGTATATATCATTGAGCATGAATGATACCTTGACAGATGTGCAAGTCACCCATGCCATGTGCATGAATGCACCCCCATATCGTCATGATACTGGCTTTTGAACTGTGCACTAATAAGACAGACAGAATCAAATTTTGTGGTCAGAACACAAGACACAACTTTACTGCATGTTTTGCATGAGCTTAGGCCCAAAGAAAGCAACAGCATCCAAATCTTAACTAATGCTAACAACCCTGTTAAAATGCCAGGTTTTTGTGACCACGATTAATCATTCAAACGTTTTTTGGCAAAGTTGCATAAATATGCACACCCTTACTATTTTACCATAACTAATACTATGTTAAAACACATTTTGATTTTATGATAGCATTCTGTGGAGTAGTCTATCAGCATTGCATATCTTGTTTTGGCATCTCCTGTGCACAGCCCTCTTAATGTCACTGCACAGATTTTCAATTAAATTCGGTTCTGGGCTTCGGCTGGCCATTCCAAAACTTTGATCTTGTTCTGGTGAAGCGATCCTTCTGTTGATGTGGAGGTATGCTTTGGGTCATTGTCATGCTGAAATATGTAAATCTTCTTTATTATCAGCTTTTCAGCAGTGGCCTGTAGGTTGTGTTTCAAACCTGATTGATATTTGGAACTGGTCCCTCCACCTTGATTAAAGGCCCAATTCCAACTTAATACAAACAGCCCTGAACTATAATGCTTCCACCACCATGTTTCATTACTACGGGTATGGTATTCTTTTGGCAATGTACAGTTTGTTTGTTTTTTGCACCTAACATTATTGTAAAATTCTGAAAGGTATGTTAGGTGCAAATAACATTACTGACATTTATAAGGGTTAATTTATATGGGGTTAATCAGAGTTACTTTAATTGATGGCAGGTATGTTGGTTTAAAACGTTTACATACTTATGCAACCACATTTTTTAATTTTTGCAATTTTTACTTTACCACTCTAAACTTATTCTGTTTGTTTTTTAATTAAATTAAACAGATAGCATGTCACACTGGAGGTAGAAAAAAAATTGAAATTATATATCTTGATTTGATTTTGTTACATTACAAAAATCTGGCATTTTAACAGAGGTGTGTAGACATTTTTATCCAATGTACTGTATGTATGTATGTATGTAAAAGAGCCATAAGGACAGTGCATTTCAAGTCAAGGCAGCTCACTGTGGTTAGATTAATTGAATAGACCCAGCTGTGTTTTAATTAGTCTTCAGAGATCAATGACGGTTGCAGTCAGATGCCTGCTGTTAACCCCTTGTAGACCACTATGTTTTACACAACTATTATTTTTTTAGTTTTGTCATGTAAGCCTCTCATGTCATTAATTATGTCTTTAAATTTGGGCCCTGAACGTTGTCTTTGACACTGTAAATTGCAACGCAGATCAGTTGGAAGCTAGCATTCATACACGTTGCTCTCAACTCCCAAAGCCTCATTAATGCTCCTTAAGAAGCAGATCTAATGACAATTAAAAAGGAGTTCATTATTATCTGCCAGAATGATTAAGAGCATAAGAAAGAGAGAGGGAAAGAGTGAGCAATGGGATTCACTTTGGAACACTGCAAGGCCCAAGCCGCTCATATATCTACACTACTAATTTAAACACAGGGTTCTGATTAATTTAAATTCATTTACAGGGTACATGCTGCATGCTTTATGAGCCATTGAGTAAGCTTTAAGACCTTTGTTCCGTATTAAATTTCATGTATTCGCTGGGGCAAATACCTGTATTCAGACATACAGCAAGACATTGCAGAGATATGTCAGATTATAAAATAAACCAACCAGAAGACAAAAAGAGAGAAGAAGAAGAAGAAAAAGAAGCAGAATGCATACTCTAATTATATGACATTGTTTATGGGTAACAGCGTTATTATTATTATTATTATTATTATTATTATTATTATTATTATTATTATTATTATTATTATTAAACCTAATTAAAATCCTCCATAAACACTTTTCACACCAGTAATTGTTTGGACAGGCACAAGGAGTAAATCGGTACTTTATGTGTGACATGGTGACACATTATTACTTATTTATTCGGATATTAAAAGCCAGAACATTTATCATGTTTATTGCACACACTTTTATGTGTATGATTAGGATAATGCAAGAAATCTTTCACCCCAATGCACCCCCCCCCTTCCAGAAAACTTTCTCTCACTCTCCCTCTCTCTCTCTTTCTCTCGTGCTCTCTCTCTCTCTCTCTCTCTCTCTCTCTCTCTCTCTCTCTCTCTCTCTTTCTCGCTTTTATGCACCTCATACACTATGCTGGTCAAAACAGACCACTCTGCAAAACACAACCAGGGCATATGTTCATGTTTCAGGAGCAATAGGAACTCTGGGGGAAGGTGGGGATTCAGGGAAGGTGTGCTGGCATTTGCATTTGCATAATGGAGTTCCTTGTCTCATAACTTCCACTAAATTGTGTCTCTAAAGTGTGGCTGATTTTTCAAACAGGTCCATTTCAGAGGTTAGGGACGTACTTTAAATGGTTTTAAATAGCGCTGAGTTTGGAGGCACAAATTGCTGATCCAGAGCCAGAAACAGCAGAGAGGCAATGAAAGAAAGAAAGAGAGTAAGAGCGGGAGAGATAGATAGACAGAGAGAGAGAGAGAGAGAGAGAGAGAGAGAGAGAGAGAGAGAGAGAAAGGAGAACCAGAGTGTGACCCAATGTGTATTCTATAGAGCTTGATTGATATGTGGTGACATACTCACTTGAGCCCAGATCCATCACGGTAACTGGAGACATTGTGCACATTGGGAAATTAAAAGTGCTGCCCCTGAGTGGCAGGGCCAGTAGCTGAGGCTAAATATGGATTCAGCTAAATAATTACCGCTGTGGTTGGCCAGGCAAGTTATACGGTTACATTTAAAAACAAATACTACCATTCAATTTTACAAAGAATAATTGTGACCCATACATCAGGCAGGAAAAAATATGACAAGATATGAGTGAGTGCATTTTTAAATGTATCATAGTGAGTTTAAATCACAGGGTCAAATACACTGTGTGTACAAAAGTCTGCAATATGAATATTCTTATTATAAGAAAATAATGACATTGTAATAATGAGAAGCTAGAATGTAATAAAGTTTTCATTTTATATAGCATTAAATAGCAGAAATTGATTGCACACATTATGAAACCCCATTTAGTGAGTGGTGCCAGGTACAGATTGTGCGTTGCTTAGTCTTAGTATACTGAATGTTGATGTCAGACTGAAGTCTAAATATAGCGTCAATATTTACACACCTACTACAATGCTCACAAATGAGATGTTCTAATAGATTCAAATCTATGCATAGATTATATGCATATGAATGGGTGTACTGTGAGTTGGAGATTGTGGTGGCTATGGCTGTATGGCATACTACTATACTGCATGCTGCATACTACAGTAGTATATATTGCATACTGCCTACCGGCTGTAGTATGCAGTATAACCAAAAATCCATGTATGTGTAGCATACTACACAGTCACTTGAGCTGCGAATTCATCCCTATCTCTTTCGAGAGAATTTAAAGAGCCAGAAGTTTAAAAATGTCCAAAACCTTTCTGTTAGTATAACCAATCAGTGTGTGAGGAGGAGGAGGAGGAGGAGGAGGAGGAGGAGAGCCGCACTGCTGTCCGAAACAGCTGTATCTGCTTTCTTTTTGCTCTTAAATGTAAGTACAGTGACAGCTATTTTTACCTGGTAAAAGTAACTACAATGTTACTAAGACAGTTTGAGATATATTTAAATAAATGACTTTCATATTAAATAATGATGGAATAATATATGTAAAGTGAAGGAGGCAGAGGCGGTGAGACCGCGGTGCATTCTGGGTACCTGTAGTACACTACAGAGCTCCAGTCTGGTCACATACTGCTTACTACATATTACTTTTAGACAGATTTAGTATGCGAGTGGTATGTAATATGCCATTTTAAATACAGCCCAGTTGCTTATAGTGCTTATCACTATATGCCAAAAAAACATTGCTGTCTGATCCTGCATTCCAAATCTCCTCTGTTCCACTTTGCCCTTCACCCTATACACGATGAGAAGCTTTTCCAATCCAATTTTCTCAGTCCCCTCTTTCTCCAACTCACTGATTTCAGTGAGTTTAGACTCTGCAACTAAAAGCTTTATAAACAATTTCCTCCCTCAGCCACCATTGAGCTATTTTTGCCAGGATTGTGAGCAAACACCATTGCATTCTACTGAATCCATACTGCTTCTACCAATTCTTCTCCATAAACGTATGAAGACAGTGCAATAAAAGAAGTTCTATCCTCAGGCTGACTTACTGTCTTTTTTCATTTATGGTACTCTGGCTGCCAAATACTGTACACCCCACCCACCCCCCTCTAGACATGAAATGTCATAAGCTGGCTGAGTGCATATACATATAAATATATAAATATCAATTCTCTCATGGAATATAAGTCATTCCTATATCTGGTCACCACATAAGAAATGTGGAATTCCCACACGAAGACTGAATGAAATGCACCAGTAACAGCCAGGTAGAATATGAAGACCTAAGAGCAATTTTGTGCTTATATTTTGGAACACTGTCAGTCCTTAAAGTCTGTCTATAAAGAATGGCAAACCTTTTCCATGCAATATCAGCCATATATCATATACATCAAGGTGAGGGAAAAAAGAGAAAAGACAACAGCACTGTAAGAAGTAAGACAAAGTGCCTCTGTATGTATTTTACTTGAGGTGGGTCAAGATGGATGGCACTCATACATACACACTCGCAGGGTCTTTGGGGACATTGTGGACACACAGACAAAGAAGACAGCTGCCCAGAAGATACATAAGCCAGATGAACCAGAATAGGATAAAAGGTAAGGGTGCATAAGGACACACTCTAAGTCTAAAATCTGCATCACGTTGCATGGGTAAAGTTTCTCCTATTCAGAGTTTGTTTGTGCACAATATTTTAACCCATTTTTAAAAATAAATAAAAATCTTGATTGAAGTTCACCTGTGGTAAATTCAGTGATTGGACATGATTTGGAAAGACACCCCTGTCTGTATAAGGCCTCAGAACTTACAATGCATATTAGAAATCAAGCCACAAGGAGGAAAGAACAGCCTGTGGAGCTCGGAGACAGGATTATGTGAAGGCACAGAAAGCTACAAAGCTACAAATTTCTACTGCACTAAAAGTTCCCAAGAACATAGTGGCCTCCATAATTCTTAAATGGAAGAAGATTGGAAAAACCAAGATTTTTCCAAAGCTGGGTGCCCTACTAAACTAAGTAATCAGGGAAGAAGGACCTCGGGAGAAGGTCACCCATCACTGCAGCACTCCACCAATATACAGTTCTGTCTTAGGCAACCTGTATTGTGTTTATTACAAATTTGATTATAGACATTTATTTTATGAATTCTGAATTATTGAGTCAGTACAAAAAGCATTTTAGATTTTCAAAGTTTATTATGAATAATGTTAATAATAATAATAATAATAATAATGTTACAAAAAAATATGTTTGTATGTCAGTAAAGAAAGCAACCTATTAAACAAGATAAAAAAAAACATAATGACGGAAAAAGCAAGTGTGACAGTCACTCCCTCCAGATAAATATAAAGATTCTCTAAAACTGATCATCTAATTTCCTAGTAAAACTGTATGTGTTTTTGCACCATTGTGGTCATTGTGGTGTTTTTGTTTAGTACATTTACCTGAAACACACACACAAACACACACAGATGTCAAGAACAAGACTGAAAGTAGACTATGGCAGAACGACATCTCCTTAGCTGTCTAAAATCAGATAGTCATTATGGGCCCTCCATGCGCCATGTTCAAATGCTTTTGAACAACAGCAGTAGGTCATTTTGCTCTCTTCTAGGGAGCTTGTAAGCAGTTGGATGACTAACGTGAAGCCTAGTGACTGAGAAAATTGGCTTCAAGTGGTTGAGAAGAGATGAAAAGGCTGGAGCTTTTTCTACCATAATGTCTAGTCAATATTTTTGAAATAACAGAGCAGCATGGTATTTAATCACTCATGTGATGATACGAAACTTTTACCGCTGTTGTAAGGACCGATAATAGATTTTGAAAAATAGAAGTGGTTAGTATGAGTTTGCAAATATCTGAGTGACATTAATATTGCCTAAAGATACAATATAGGTAAGTCACGGGTGAGCCAACAAGATAATGCTGTGTATAGATATATTGAATTGTTATAGTATATGTTCTGCATTTGTAAATTAGAAGAGGCCATTTTGGTTCCCTAAAGAAGCTTATTTTGACATTTTCTTCTCATGGCAATCAATAGTTATTTTCTCGATTTCAGATATACAGAATATTTGTCATTTAACTGGTGAAGGACCTTTGTCCAGAACATTCCTGAAACCAGAAAACCCTTGTGTAGTTTCACATATACCATTATAACCATTGCCGTTACTTCCTGGATTCCTCAATATATGAATAAAATATGGATAGATTTTGCAAACACCAAAAATAAAAGAAAGAAGAATATTCTTTAAAAATTGGATATAAATTTGGTATGACAATTTTTTTTACAGAACTACAATCCAGATCATTACTCTAAATGTCTTTTTAATATCCAATTTCTTTTCCTTCCACCTTAACACCTGAGACCTGAGACAGAAGAGAATTAAAAGTGGAACACGCTGCCCTGCATAATTATTCACACCCCGCTTTGAACTTTTCTGCATTTTGTAGTGTTACAACCTGGAACTGATTTAATGAGGATTATGTTGTAGGTAATGAATATACAATAGACCATAATGATAAAGTGTGGAAGAGACTGTATTTTTACAAATCCTTTAACAATCCTAATTTTACAAACATACAAAACAAAATAAATGAAACTATTTGTGTTGTTTTTGGTGGCAGCTGATTGCACCAGAACTTTTTTTAATGCCTTTACAGCATGGGAGGTGAATACTTATGCAATCACAAATTTTATGTTTTACATAGGTTTTTTTGTTACATTTCTGTGAAATGTTTTTGGTTTGATTTTTACACACTTTATTATTACAGGTTATTTTATGTAGCTTAATATAATCCCAATTCTTTTCATTTTAGTTGCATTTCATAAAGGTGGTGAATTTACAATTTATGCAACAAATTGTATATAAAGCATTCATAAAGGATGTATGCACTGCCAAAGTGTCGAATATGTCAATTCATGTGAATTTTGATGCAGTCAGGTTCTAAGAGGTAATTAAAGAATGCTACTACTGTAAACCCTGCTGCCTCCAGAACACTGGAAAAGTGGTAGAAATGTCAGCCCTGTCAGCATGTTGTGTGAATTCTGACTCTGACAGTTCTTTAACCACAGTTACATCACTCCAGTTTATACCTAGAGTTCTTTCACTATTTTTTTTCTTTGTACCTACATGCAATATTCTTTTAATTTAGTTAACAAATAACAATTTTACTTAGCTCTGTTTTCAAATACACATTACCTGGCCAAAGAAAAAAGGAGCCATTTGGATGTGGAGCCTTTGTATGTATACTAGTAAGGGTTATGATCAGGGGTTGGTTTAATTGGTCATCTCAAAGCTGAGTAATGTTATGTCAGATGTCAAGTCAGATAAGTATCTTAATAAAAATCTAATTAAATGAATATTTTGTTTCCCAATGGCACAGGCATATTCCAGGATGATAATGCCAAGAATTATCAGGCTTAAATAGTTAAATAGTGATTCAGGGAGCATGAGGAATCAATTTCTCACACCGGACCCTAATCCCATTGAAAGTCTTTGGGATGTACTGGAGAAGACTATATGAAGCGGCTTGATTTTCCTGTCACCAGCAACATATCAGCCAAAAATGAATGCAACTCTGACCAGAAATAAAGGTTATGCAATTGTATAATGTCAATGCCACAATGAATGTTTGCCATGTTCAAAGCTACAGGTGTCCGACAAAAAATTCGTGTGGGTTACTTTTTGTGCCAGACAGTATAGAAACAAACTAGTAGTCTTATTCAAGACCCTTGGCAGGGTAGATAGTAAGGCTGTATCTTTTACCAGTATGAATTTTCTTTGCAATTTTGTGGTTTTGTATCAAAAAATTAAAAACCTTTGCATCACACATACAGGATCCCATTCACTAAATCAGATGCAAACCTTTCTATTAAAAATAATAAACAATTAACCACCTACTTATATTTGTATTTGTATTCAATTAGATGTAATATGTTTATTCTAATGTATTAATGTACTCATATTCAGTTACACAACTCCGTAAAATGGTTTGAAGTTAGAACACCCTTGTTCATTTTCACCTTGTTTATATGTTTGTTCCTCTTTTAAAAGTGATACTAATGAACGTTAATTACGTGCTAATTAATAAAAAGTGAACCTGACACTCAAGGCCAGAGCAACCAGGTCTGTGGGCTGCCGTGCCTGGTCTGCCGAGAGATGCCTGTCTGCACATACAAAGGTTACTGCTTTTCTGTCAGTGGTGCTGAGGCGAGAATGAGTATTTTCAGGAGCTAATTAACTGGGGGCCATCTTCATCACATGGCCATTATGCTGAGCAGCAGGGCCTGCAGGGGCGCAGGCCACACTCTCCACACTTAGCCCTACTGCTGCTTTAATTGTGCAGAAAATGTAATTTGTGTCTCAGTTCAAGTTCCATCTGAGAGTGCTCCTCACAGTGGGGGACTCCGGTTGCATGAATAGCTCTGCCATTCAAACACTGATGTGCGTGTGTGTGCATGTGTGGGTGAGTGCACTTGCCATCATCCGTGGATGTCTGCAGCTTTATGAGTGCCTTTTTTCCATTAAACCATGTTCATCTTTTGTTCCATAAACATGGCTATTCGTTAGCGCTCATTATAAATCACATCCTATTGTTGAGAAAGTGCACTTAATGAGGAATTAAGGAGTTTATTTAATATAACACAATAGGTATTACAATTACCAAAACAATGAACATAACCGGTCTATTTGTAGCACAAGCAAGTGGAAGCGATATTTTTGTACCTTATTTTTTATTATTATTATTTTTTATATTTACAGCGACATAAAACGTGACTGGTTTAAAGGATGCGTTGTGATTTGAGCGAGTTATCATCCTGAGCTCTGCCTGTATAATGGGCTCTGACAGCCAAACATTATGGCAGTTCAGGAGCAAGAAGGGATTTAGAAGGATGAAGCTGTGAACAGAGAGAGGCCCAAATAGGTGGATATGCAGGGAAGAAAAACATGATAAAAACAGAGACACAAGAATCCTAAGAGTAAGATTGACATGGAAAGGATGCAGAGGAAAAATCCTGTAGATGGGCTTTACTTTATCTGTGCTAGGTGGGGGGTTTGGTTGGGGGAGGTTAGGAAGGGGGCTGGCTCTGATGGGTTGAGTACAAATAAGAGGAGGTAGTGCTTACTGGTTCCTCTGAGAACAGAAGGAGGCTGGAGGAACTCTTCTTGATCTCTCTGCCTTTGTTTGGCAATGTTGCAGAGGTTAGCATGTCTCCCCCTACCAATATGTTTCCCATATTTGCACTTCCATTTTAATTTAATTTCTCAGTGTTCCTGCTTTTTAAGCTTGTATTGTTTATTTACTTATTTTGGTGCGCAGGGTAGGTTGGACATCTTTTGAAACTGCTTCTCTGCACCTAGTAGCCCAACATTCATATTAGCAGGTCTTATGTTACTTGTGTCAGTTGTAATTACTGTTTGTATGTATTTATTTATTTATTCATTCATTCATCTATTCATTCATTTATTCATTCGTTCTCTAATTTGGTCTGTGCACAATCCCCAGCCATATATCTTAGCAGCGACCAGTCAGATAGGTCAAATAGAAACACATGCTTACCCTGAAACATGTTAAGCCAGCCATCTATATTTTTACTTGGTTTATTCGGTTTAATTACAGCATATACGAATGTCACATTTCACTATATATTCACATGTAGGATAAATAGAGACAACAACAACACGAAAAGTAACAGCTGCCAAAACTGGCATAATACATACAAACTTATAGGTGAATAAATAAGTATAGGAATAAATTAAAATTGAAATCACTGAAGCTCTATAAAGGTTAGACCAGTCAACTCAGAAGCAGCAAACAGTATGACATGCACTTTCTTTATATTTGAAATGTAGAACACTTTATCTTACATGCTTTACCATCATATTATCAATTTACAGCATATCCAGAGAAGCAGTGAAAATGGAAACCAGTGGTGTGGACATACTGGTCTATTCAGCAACCCTTCAGTGGTTTTGAGTACTTAAGCTTTTGAGTACACCCGAAAAGTCATGTATATCTTCACAACTATAAGGGTTAGTTTCCCAAAACATTCGTAACTCTAAGCAGTTTGCAACCTCGTACTTAAGATCAATCTTAAATTTACGATTGTTTCCGGAATAAGATTAGATTAGATTTAACTTTTTTGTAATTGTGCAAAGTACAGGTATAGACCCAATGAAATGCAGTTAGCATGTAATCAGAAGTGCAAAATCCAGTAATACTACCATTATTATATACAGATAAAGTGCATGGAATGAGTAAAGAGAATAATGCTTACAGAATGTGAACACTATATAAAATGAGAATATGCATATGTGTTTATAGATGGATAGAATAAATTAAGTGATGAATAAAGTGATCTGTAATGATACAGATGTTATGACAGCAACAAATAGTATAATATATACGATTGGTATATATATATATATATATATAT
>JAOVVF010000019.1:4713831-4729342 GCA_028565595.1 Duopalatinus emarginatus
AGTGCAAGTGACAGCAATATATATATATAATGACTGAAAGTCTGAATATATGGAATAAAAGTCTGAATATATGGAATGAAATCTGACATCATTGACGCACTTGTGCTATTTTGTGCTTTCACGTGCCGATATTATGCAATTCGTGTTTATCAGCCGTTCACTAGAAAGGCAAAGATTGTAAGTAGGGTCTGTTGGGGGTTACTACAGTGAGGTAGAAGTCAGGTATATTTCTGCATTAATGTTTAGCTGATACACGCGAACTGCCCGGCGGACTGGGAGGTTCAGTGTGTTCGGCATTCCGCGGTGAAACAGCGAATAAACTGTTTAGGGTTTGATGGTTTCATGGTATTGAATTTAGTCATTATTATTACTGTTATTATTATTATTATTATTATTTAGCATTATTTTGGGCCGTGCATGTGTGCAAAGTGAAAGCACAATACAGCACATGTGCATCGATGATGTCAGCTTTCATTCCATATATTCAGACTTTCATTTCATATTCTCAGATTTGAAACTCTGAATATATAAAATTAAAGTCTGAATATATGGAATGAAACTGTAGTAACCCCCAACAGACCCTACTTACAATTTTCGCCCTTTCTAGTGAACGACTGATAAACACGAATAGCGTAATATCACAACGTGAAAGCACAAAATAGTGCAAGTGCATCAATGATGCCAGATTTCATTCCATATATTCAGAGTTTCATTCAATATATTCAGACTTTCATTATATATTTTCAAGTTTCATTCCATATTCTCAAGTTTCATTCCATATATTCAGACTTTCATTCCATATATTCAGACTTTCATTATATATTTTCAAGTTTCATTCCATAGTCTCAAGTTTCATTCCATATATTCAGAGTTTCATTCCATATATTCAGACTTTCATTATATATTTTCAAGTTTCATTCCATATATTCAGAGTTTCATTCCATATATTCAGAGTTTCATTCCATATATTCAGACTTCAGTCATTATATGTATATAATAATTTCCTAAACGGCTTGCCATATAACATCCCCATATATATATGGGGAGTAATGTGTGTCCTGATGTTATGTAGTGTGTATGTAGTTGCATGGATTAGCCCTACATCCTTCCCATGATTGTGTTGCTGTTCCCCATTGTATCATATGTAACTCTTTTTTTCACTGATATAAATGAATGTATGAATGTCTGATCCCAGAATATAAAGTCTATTAAGTTATAGAAAAAGAAAGGGCCGAATAAAGGTAAGTAGTAAGAAATGAGGAAATTGATTTGGGCCTAAAATAATAAGGGAAGGAATGTATGAAAAGAAATTGTGTTTAAATGGCCTCTGTAGTTTCATTTAGGATATATACATATACTGACATAGATAGACAGTAAGAAAGGAAAGGAAGAAAGAAAGCAAATAGCAAACAAGATTGGAGGCATAGAAGAACGACAGGTCTTTAAATGCATCTGTCAGTGGTGACTGTAGGTTAGAATGTACTTGTAGATGCATGTAGAACATAGATTTAAAGGAATGGAAGGTCATTGTGTTAAAATGCCCTCCATATGTGGTAATTTTAGTTTATAAAGTAAAAAGGAGCAATAAAATCCCTTGTGCTGCTGGTAAGAGCTTGGAGCCCACAGAGTTGAATTTAAAATTGATAATGGTGGCAAAATTGGTAGCCATCAGTGGCAATGTGCTCCAGAATTTGCATACTGTTAAAATGAAGCAGTTTGATAATCTCAGTAATAGAGTTCTCAGTGTTTAAGTGAGCCATAGAGAGCACCATGCAGCTAAGAACTATGATTTCTGTTTTAGTGTCTTGCTCCCTCAGTGTCCTCACTTGTAACACAAGATCAAGGTACTTTTCCCTTCCCATCTTAAATGTCCATAACTGACTTCCAGCAAACACAGAATGTTTACCAATAATTGTTAGCTGGAATCATATTTGATAGGACAGGGACTACATTAACACATTTACTGGCACTTCTCATACCAATAAGCAAAAGTTTGCAATCGAAATGTGTTTTATTTTATTTTATTTTATTTTATTTTAAACTAATCTTAATATGACATTAGTTTTTGATTGCACATTTTGGTTTATGCAAATAAAACAGATGGTTATTAAACTGCACAAGTATAATTATGGATATAAAATACATAGTTTAAATACCCTTTAGCATAAACAGTACAATAAAAAATTATAAATAATAAAAAAAAAACTTTCAACACTTTGAAACAGTGAAAAATATGCCAAGAATTGGACCCATGAGTTCCTTTGCTTGATGAAGTAGACAGTAACTGAACTGAAGTAAAACTCCTCAAACTCTTCAAAGCGTGCAGTTTCAGAATTTTCCAGTTTATTTGACTCATGGGATAGTCAAGTTTTTTAAAATAAGCAATTTTACAGCACTTGCATAATAAAGACATCCAGAGGGGGTGTACAGAGGAACCTTTTTTCTCCCAAAGTGTGATGGTTTGTGTTTTGGTTCTGGATACAAGTAAAAGCCCCAAAGGTGCACTAAGAACACATGTTGTTTTCAGTAAAACCTTGTCATCACTGCCAGGAGATGAGTATATGCCAGTGTATGCCAGTGTTTATCTAAGTAAGCAAATTGGATTCAGGGGAGGATCTGTGGTGTAAACTGAACTTGCACTTAGAATATAAAGGATTGTAAGATCCTCTAATAATATTGTGGATGGCAATAGTTTTGAATAAAAAATTAAAAAACAAAACTGGATAATTAAATGTGTTGTTACTTCATAAGTGGAATGTTGTCATAAGGTTTTCCAAAGGTTTCTTGTATTGCAGTGTTTATCGGAACATTAACACAAGCATATTGTGACATTTTCCGAAATTCTTCCGACATTAAAAACATCACTTCTATTAAAAAAAGGCACATAGGAAAACATAACAAAACAGTTCTGTAATTGATAATAATAATAATAATAATAATAATAATAATAATAATAATAATAATAATAATAATAATAATAATAATCCCAAAATGTTCTATCTATAAATCCTGTCAGCTTGAACCAATCTTGTTAATCTGCACTAGCCTACCTCATTAACAAAGCAATTCCACCCACTAGGTTTTTACACCATTCTGTGTGTTCGTGAGTCACTGAAATTATATATTTTTTCCTCCATTGGCTAATGGTACAGCTACATGAAATAGCAGGTGTAAAAGCTTTTTGTAAGTGTATATGTTTACATATTTTTTAAGGTTGTTTGAACTGATTTAAATGATTGTGTGGCATCATTTATATTAGTTAGTCACCAATCAGTCATTTTCTTAGTCTGTCAGGATTGCAGTTTGTCCAGAGCCCACCTGGAATCACTGGGCACAAGGCAGGAATACCCCGGGGAAAGGGCACCAATCCATCGCAGGGTACCACATACACACACTTGAACCTAGGAGCATTTTAGAATGTCCAGTTTGCCTGCCTCTCATGTGTGTTTTTCAGGAGGTGGGAGGAAACCAGAGCACCCGGTGGAAATCCATACGAGCACGAGGAGAACATAATTCATATTAGTTATATAATATTCTTGAAGGTAAATCCAAATAAGGACAAATATAGGCATGGGCATGCAAAAGAGAACAATTTATCCATTTTGACAAAACCAATAAATAGCAATAAATCATATTTATTGTGACATTTAAGAACAGTAGGGATCTATAAAGTATGTACTTGTCATTTTCTTTTTCTAAGAGCTCATGCTTAAGTATTTACCACAATTCTCATGGTGAAGGTTACTTGGTTACTTCAGGCAGCACAAGATTTGTCAAAGAAAGCATTTACATGATTACGTTTTGTGTTTTTTAATGCAATCTTGTGTATGCGACAGGCTCCGTCTTCCCCTTACTGTGCTCCTTTCTTTGGCTCTTTGGCCCATTGCATGCTCTCTGTGCAATTGGCAGGACTGTATTTAGGAGCTGCTGTGCATGATGGCCTTTAGCAAAGAATGTAATTTCAGGCTCCAATGGGGGAATAAAAGAAAAGAAGAGGAATGATAATACAGTAGAAGGTGAAATATTGATCGTGTTATTGAGAGCTTTAGGCTTTAGGAAAGCTGAGTGTAAAAACCTGCTGCAGGCCCTTTCTTCCACTGATATTGCTAGCCAGAGAGCAAGGCTGAGGGGAAGGGAGAAGATAGAGAGGGCAATATGCCATGCATCTCTTTTCAGCAATTTGACAGAGCACAAGATTCGCACAGAGTTCTTCAATTCCGCACCTGTCCAATGGTGTTTAGTGTATGTGGGAAAATCTCGCCTGTGTCCTTGTAAGTCAAATGGTCCCAGGAGATTCAGATAAGACTGCTGTGCGGGTGAATATTTTTGCTCACCACACATATCCTAATGCTATTCGAGTCCATAGAGAGAGGCTTCAGACCAAGAGAAACGTCTTCACCAATCAGCACAGGACCCCTCAACCTTGGGCCAGCGACCGGGCCAAGCCGCTCCTTCAGTGAATATAAGTAAAAGCGACACACAGACAGAGGTTGTTAGCCAGCCTTATTTACTCTCTACAAAAGCTTTGCTGGTGTTAAAAGCACTTCACTGCAAATGCATTCATGCGTAGCCCTCCACCTTTTTCTGTCCTCCATTCAGAAATCTGCCATTAAGTTAACCATATCCCATAATTTCTATGCATATTTGGTACATGAATGTATTTTTCAACCTTGTGTCTTTTTAGAATACTTAATTCTAAATTATACAAACATTTTAAATAAAAGCTTTTGAAGGTTATGGTTACAGTTAGAGGTATTGTTAGTGTTTCTATACAACTTGTTTTGTAAGAGAATAATATAATCTCCTCAATGCCCTTGCTTATTCAAATTCATCCAAATTGTCCATTAGTTCAGGTTTGTGATCATGTAAAGGATGATAGAAATCAGACAGATTTTTTCATACATTTTGTCCATACATTTTTTCCATACATTTTTTGTACATTTTTTAGCTATCCAAGATCTTGCTTTCAACAAGTGCTTTCACATGAAATTTGGTATTCAAAAAAGTTGTGTGTAAATTCACATTTAAGAAGACAAACTAATTTGAAACCTGACTTGGAATTTGCATAGCTATATTTATATATTTGGATTATACTAGTTTGATTAGTTTTAATAGTGTATTTTTTATTTTATTGTATTTTGTTTTATTTTTTACATTTACAACATTTGGCCTTTGCTCTTATCCAGGGCAACTTATAGCTTTAAAATTTCTGTTAAAACATTAACATTAATGTCACAAATAAAAAAATAAAGAAAGTGAGCCAACATGTTTATTTATAAACATATAAATTAAGGCAAATCATTCAGCTATAACAAAAGAAATATGAAAAGGAGACATCAGCTGAGGACAAACATTTGTTTGCTTTTATTATTATTATTATTGTTGTTGTTGTTGTTGTTGTTGTTAATGGTGATGATGCAATTATTATTATTATTATTATTATTATTATTATTGTTGTTGTTGTTGTTGTTGTTGTTGTTGTTATTATGTTTTTATTGGTATAGAAGTGAGTCAAAATACCAATTGCATGGTTCTTTCCAGGCTGGTACACATTCAAAATCAAGAACTTTTTCTTAAGTTGAGTAAGTTATTTATTAAAGTATGATTTTTATATACTGCTGGATTTTATGCTGGAGAAAAAAATCTGGGGTTTTTTTTAGCTTTGTTCCATTTGGGGCATTGTGACTTAAAAAAAAAAAGTTGAGTGCACAAATTACAGTAGATTGCTGACTATAAGTGTCTGACTATAAGTACAGTGTGTCACTTTTATGTAGTATATTGCAAATGTGAGCCATTTTCTGCTTTGAATTAAATGCGTTACTAGCTTTTATTTTTGGCATTTGTGGTAAGGTCATGTATCTTGTCCACTTGGGTGAAGCTTGTGAGACTAGATGTGCTTTGTGCATTGATGTACATGCTGAAACACGACATGCTTGTGTGTCATGATGCCAGTAAAAAGCTCCTGACTGGAATGATAATAACCTAGAGGCCTCTATTTTCAGCAGGTGTATTGAAGGATGGACATTTTCAGGATCTCCAAGGATTAATCATAAAAATATAAAACTTAATTATTTTTTGGTTAGTGTTGTAAGAATGCAAAATGTAACATACTGTGGTTAATTAGGGTAGATTTAGTGCTATTTTGACAAATCGATTTATTTAAATTTTATTAAAATTCAAGAGACAGCAAAAAACACAGTACAGGCAATAGAGAAATATAAAATATACTAAAGGACAGACCAGTTATAACTTCAAGCTCACTTCTTTCATTGATTCTTTTTACAACTTTGCTGAAGCCCAGATCACACATAATGATGTAAACAGATCACAGTGAACGCAGAAGCCCCACAGACCACATAAAAAAGACCCACAACATTCTGTGGCCTCCAGACATCCAGCACAACACACCACACACATATGCTGTGTTGGAAATGGTTTACTAAATAAGTATGTATGATATTGGATACAGTTCTGACTGCTCGACCATGCAGTACATGCGCAATCTCAAACCTACTACATCTTATCAACCTCATTTAATGAATGTTATATTAATACCAATACCAAATAGTGTTACTTGGAGTTGTACATAATCATAATATGTTTTATTTTCATTTTTCTGATTGCAAATAGTCAGCTCAACTCTTTCTGCCATTTTTCTTTAGCTTTGAATGTCTAAGCAGCTCCATTTAAATTATGGGGTACAATTATCGGACCACAGTGTGCTGTGTTCATATATTTCAAAATGTCTCGCAATGCATGATATCATCCAGGGACCTGTTGTACTGTATCATACTGTTTAGTCAACACTACATATTCAGACACACTACCCATTCTCATGTACTACTTCAGCATACTGTTCAGTTTGGAAGTACAATGTTCTGGATGCAGCTATGTTCCCAGACACCTGAGTTTTAATCATGCACACCTGCACACAATCCCAGCAATCACTACCACAGCACACTTATACAGACTCTTGCCAGTTGCAAAGTAATGCTCAGTGTACACATTGTCTGACTTACCAAGCCTTGAAGCCTTGGGTTATGAGGTTTTTAGCAAACTCATGAATGTATGTAAGCAGATTGCCTGACCATTGCCTGTTCCTTTTTGCAGTTGTTTGCCTTCTTAAAATTACTCCATTAAACTCCATTAAAATTATCTTTAATTCTTTAATGTAAAAGGTCATGTTCTGACCTGATTAACTTTCTAAAAAGGCTGCAGTTAAACACTAAGTTTATAATAATGTCCTTATTTTGATCTGTTATCATTTCTACATTCACAGGAAATTGTATAGTGGATGCTCCATATTTATCTACACCTAAAAAGCTGTTGTTAAACAAAGAACGATGTGTTGATGTTGTGAAGCTTTTTGTTAGGAGATTTAACATTTAGGAACTGAGTGGAGTCTCAAGTGTCAGCGCTTTGGAAACAGTAGGTTTTCTCCAAAGGAAAGTCTTCAGGACAGAGAAATTTAGTCAGTGCCAAAAACCTGTATGTGTCGTTTTGGCAAAAATGGTAATTGCTGCAAAATTGTTGTTTAGGAACTTGATGTTATGTACAGGTAGGTTTTAAATATCTTGAAAAACAGCACAATCTGTTTTATTGTTTTATTCTTTACTTATTTAAAGGTCTACCATTAGAGAGTCTTTCCTGTATAATCTGGCACACATTATCGCGCAGACCATTATAGAATTCAGACGAGATTTTATTAGGATCATCTTGTACAATGTGACAAGTAATAATCTTTAAAGACTGCTGAAGTCGCCCAGTGTAAAACAGGCTTAAGAAAAGTAATGAAGGCATTCAGTTCATAAAATGGTACTGTAGAGTTCAGCAGTAGTCGCAATGCAGTGGGTAAATCCACTCTGCTTTTACTGCGTGCTCGCCCCATTAAAAGTGAGGAACATTAGATGGAAGTAATGAGGACTCACAGCATGTAAATACAATGATTTCTGTGTGCAACTGGAAAGCATTCACAGTCTAGTTAAGTGAAGTCAGGGAGAACTTCAAGCAATGTCGTACATGGCTCAGGCTAGTGTAAAAAAAAAATTTATAGACTGAAAGAAAAAGAATGATATGGAAGGAAGAACATTTTGTATAAAAACCCTCTCATTGCTTTCCCCGGGTACAGAGACTAAGAGATTAAGTAAAATATTTCAAGGAACACTTCCATCTTGCCATAAATGTGTAATCCAAATCACCCTGTATGATTTTGTTTGGACCTGAATTCATCAGTCATTCCAAATATCTCATTTACTTGTACAATCCAATGGCTTCATTTGAATGTGGCTTCGAAATTTGACTAAATGTGCCTTTACCATTCCCTTTTGCTGTAATTTTATTTGAATTGCTACTCTAGTTCATGTTTTAATGTTGGGGGCTGATAACTTAAGCTATTTTTTCCAGCTGTTTGAGTAAATGGATTTTATCCTTTGGACAGCCCTAAAGCCTTTTAGAAAATTGTTAGTTTTAGTGGAAAGTTTGTGATAATTCATGGAAAACATTGCCTCAATTGTTAATTAAAAACATGGAATTAGTTTACTCTTAGAGCAAACAATGTTGAAAAAAACACTAAAGAAATATTTGTTTTTTGTTTAATGTATTAGGTTTGTTACGTTACATTCAAGCCTTTGTTTTTTAATGAATATCATTCATAGGATAACCAACAGATGGTTATTTACTTAGTTACAGTAATCCATACACTAACCCATATATTTTACTATGGGTAACACACATACACACACACACATCCCCACCTTTTAAAAACTGTCTACACCTCTACTGCTAATGTTAAACCAACTGGACTAACATTAGTAGCACTAACATTAGTACTGCTGCTAAAATTCAGAGTATAGTGTTTACATTGTCTGATGTTTACATTTACTCCAAATGCACACAACTGCACTTTACTGCTTCCTCTACATAGGGGGCTAACTGCACTGTTCCCCTCCCTGTATATAATGTTTTTGTCTTGTAATGGTCTTGTGTATTTATATTATATTGTCTTGCGTATTTATTGTAAATTATCTTGTGTCATTGCACATGCTACTGCACACATGCACTTTATGGTGTGTTGTGTAGTTTATTGTTCTATGTAGCACCTTGGTCCTGGAGGAACATTGTTTCGTTTCACTGTGTACTGTGCACCACTGTATATGGTTGAAATGACAATAAAATAACACTTGACTTGTCTTGACTTGACAAGTCATGGTGATGTCCTGATACCTGACAAAGAAGGGGCTTAAATACATGAACTGAGGCACATGATTGACTCAAAACAGGTGAAACACATGAACGGAGAGCACAACTTAGGTGTGAAAGAAAGAAACAACAGACAGGTGACTGGAAACGGGTGTATATGGAAGTATCAGGGTTGGGAGTGGCCATCTTGCTTGGCCAATGCAAAATATCAATAATTTATAACCCCATAAAGAGTGGGACAGATGCTGCGATAAAGCGCTTAATCCTGGAGAGCACCAAGGATGCAGGTGGTGTTTCCCTTACACAGAAAGGGCACTAACACTAGTGATTAGAGTGATCGGAGTGGACCTGGAAGTGGTACCACAAAAGCTCAATTTTTTCCAGTAAGTCTGTTCCAAATCTTTAAAGAAAATACTAAGCAACCAGTAAATACTATACACTCAGAATAAGAGTCTCTTGTGCCTGCCAGGGTTGCTGGTTTGGGGCCTCCAAAGTCCTGCCTATGCCTGTTCCTGGAATTGTTCCTGATGAGGATGCTACTGCTCAGCCATCTAGTATCTGTATCTGACCCTAATGAGGACATTGCTCAGTCTGCCCAATGAGGACATCACCTGCTCCTGGCCATGAGAAGGGTGTTACCAGCACTCAGCTCAAGCCCCAGCGCAGGACATCAGTAGGGTTCAGTTCAAGCTCCAGCCCAACCCTGGTCCAAGTGAGTTTAGCACCAGATTTCTGCATGACCCAGGTTTGAGTAAGAACCCAATCAGTTCTCTGCCCATGCTCCCACCTGATCCAGGTTCGGGAGAAGACTGCACCAGTCTTCTGCCTAAATTTATGCCTGATCCTTGTCCGAGAGAGGACATTAATTCCCTGTTCAAACTTTAATATGATCCTGGTTCTGAGAGAGGACACCGGTTTCTTACTCAAGTTTCTGCATGATCCTGGTCTGAGACAGGACACCAGATCAGTGCAAGTGTGTCACGAGGCTTTGCCGTCTCTCCTCGGTCACATGACCCCCAATGCGCACCAGATTTCCAGGTTTAAGCCCTGCCAAGACATGTTCAGGTTGTGGCTTAATGTATTGTATTATAGTGTTATCATGCCTTTGTATTCATGTTTAATATTCCTGGTATTCAAGTTGCCGATATTCATTCATCATTCTATGTTTTCCCTTATTTCCTTGGAGTTTATATTCTGGGGATTCTCTTGCTTGTTTTTCGTTTGGTTTGGTATCCTTCCCTACATTTGCATCCTAAACCCTGTATTTTGAGTATTTTTATTAATCACTCACCCAATCATGACACGTGTTCACTCTTTGGTTCCAGATATATTTTAAAGTAAGCTGGCTGCATACTTTCATTGAAAAAAGCTTCAAACATACCAAATATTCACAGTGGATCCACTAAATATCCACTAGTCACTGTCCATTATCTAATTCACATCTGGATGTTCCACCTCTTTTTAGTTTTTTTTATATTTATTTATTTATTTATTTATTTATTTGATTTTGCTTAAGGTTTTTCTTTTGCTACTTTATATGTGTACTCCAATAAATTTCAGAGGGAGCATTACTATTTCTGCTGACCACAGATGAACATTCCAAAGATATTATATTGTTTTTTTGTTTGTTTGTTTGTTTTCGTTTTTGTTCTTTATTTTTTTGGTCAATGTTGGGCATTTTTCCTTTTATGAACATGAGGTACTCAACATTGTGATAGTGCTTTATATGTAGAAAAAATATTTCTTTATGATGCTTCATATAGTCCTAACAGGAAACAATTCAGTTTAGTTCAATTTATAATTCATGGGATTTTTAATGTCTTACATTTATTGAGGGCAAAGGACAAAAAACAATTGTGTGTGTGTGTGTGTGTGTGTGTGTGTGTGTGTGTGTGTTTTATCCTTTTTAGCTATGCACCATGCTCTGTGCGTAGTCTGGATGTTTTCCTTTCCACTAAGGCAAGAGCAGAAATAACTTTATTTTGAACTCCCAGGTGAAAATGGCAAGAGTACCATCTTTGGACTTCCATCTCCTCCTTCCTGTGCAGATAGAAAACACACAACACACCTGCAGGGCAGTTTTTTATTTCTTTTATTAGATGTCAAGCTTCAGATAAAGATTCAAGCTAGTGGGTAAACACTATGACAGCTATTACTGAGGATATTTTGTCTGTGAAACAGTGAAAAACAGGGTTTTTTTTCAGCTTGGGAATTCAGTACTACTTTGTGTCATGTATCTACACCTGAATCATTTTTAATATATGATAAATTCATGCTTCATTTTAGTCTGCAACTTTTCCATCATAGTGATATATTGTGTTTCTCACCTTCTTTTATTTGCTGTTACCTTTCACCTGTTCCTTCAAAAGAAAGGCGTATGGTTCAGCAAAAAATGTGGAGTCAATATTAATGTATATATTTATTCATAAATCTGTCCTCTTGTATTATTCATTCTGAGAACTGGTGTGAATGTGAGTATGTGCGAGCAAGCGAGAGAGTGTGTGTATAAGAAAAAGACTGATTTCTCGGATGTGTGAACCCACAGAATGGCTAATTAAATTTCAATGCAAATCCAGCGGTATTTCATGACAGCTTGTGATAAAAACCCTATTGTGTTTAATGATATGCTTTGTGAATGTGCATGAGTGGAGATGGAATTGAAAGTAGGAGGTTAGAGGGAGGATGAATCCAGAAGGAGCTCTAGCTTACCTGTAGATGTGCTGCAGGATGTGGCTAAAGGGGCTGATTCAGATCACAGGCATAACAATACGGTCAATGATTATAATAACAATGATAATAATAGTGATAAAATATGTAATGGAAGTCTCCTTCATAGCAATTATTACATTACAAACCAAATGATACCATTTTCCATTGGTTTTAGGTCAGGGTGTTCTAATGTTTATTTTACTGCAGTGGTTAGGGGAACATTAATACAACCAAATTAGTTCCCACATTGTTCCCTAAACCAAAACATGAAATGAAAAAACTTTACTGGCAAACCAGAGGAAAACAAAACAAAACTTCAAGGCAAATGCCTGTACCCAAAACATAACATTCCCAGAATGTTACGGGAATTTTAGCTAGCGATTAACGTAGCAATAAACACTTAGCACAGTGGTGCAGTCTCAATATTAACATTATTGTCATTTACTTAACTTAGGTTAATCATCTCAGTGGTCAATTAGCAGCAAAAAACATGGCCAAGTTATATTATCTCTAATATATACTGTATTCTGTGTATCAAAGTTTATACAGCTATTTACAAATAGCTGGAATTGTAAAAATTCACATTATAATACCATACTGTTATTGACTGCTCAAATTTGATTAGTCAAAAGGTGTTGGTTAATGTCCACCTAACAATTTTTGGTACCCAGAACATTAATTTTTGGTTACTGTTTGATAACATTAATTAAAGGTTTGTTTGGTTTTTCAAATGGATTTCCAGAAATGTTTCTTTATTTAAATATAATATTAAGTCTATGTTGCTTTGGTTGTTTTGATTTATGGAATATATTTTCCTAATGTTTGTAATGTGGGAACATTTGAAGAAATGTAATTTTTTGGTTTTATTTATGCTCCTCTAGCCATTGCAATGCAAGGAACATTTGGATAACCTTCTACTTTTTTACTATAAATTTAATTGGTTTATTCTTAAATGTTAGTTTTCAGTCATTTCAAGCAGGTTTTTATATAGAGAAGCAGCTTGTGGTGCTTTAAACCATTTGAATAATACACAAATTAAAATAATATTTATAAAACAGTATAACTGCATTGAACTGCATATTAAAACATTTTAATAGAAATAAAAGATATCTGAATTTGAAGCTTATAAAAGTAATTTAAAATATTTACCTGTCTAGCTTATACCTTCATCTTCATAATAACTTAATTGTTTACTGTTTTTTATATTTATGTAATTCACTATAATTTACTTAATTATTTTTAAATTATTTACAATATCACATCAGATAAGATAATGTTTTTCCTTTGTATTTTCTCGACTTCACTCTCTTGTGTTTTGGTATCGGCTCACCCTATCACCTCATCCTCATGCATGATGGAAATGAAATGCAATAAAAATAAATTAAAATGAGACGATCAGAGGCAGCACACCAGCAGCTACCCAACAAGAGCATGGGACGAATATGTTCAGAACATATGCTGTATTTTTACACCTTACACACATCTAGAAGCACATATAGCACCATGTAGTATGCTCGTACACGCTTATGACCCCTCACTGCGCTCCTTTGCTGAAGCTCACTGAAGAGGAAGAGCTGAAAGGGAGGGCAGCCAGTGGAAGCTGAACAAACAGCCTGTCAAGGTTAATCACATCCAGCCCTGTGAAGGCCTTCAGGCCTGCTCCTCATATCCCCACACACATACACACATCTTTGAGCCAGAGGGAGGAGGAAGCAGGTGTATGGGTGCTTTCGGAATGAAGGGCATGCAGTAAAATCAGCAGTGTTAAATGAACTCCTACGCTGTTGGATTTGACTGTGGTGAACTCTGTATGAGTTTATTAAACATTTCTGGTTTTAATACACATCCTGTGCTACAGATCTTACCTTGGCAGCACATGATAAAAAATGTCTTACAGGGGACACTTGGTATAAGATAAGCTTGCATGTACAGTATCCACTGGCCTATTTTCCTCTGATTATTCTACTCTGTTAATTCCAAACCCAACTGCTGACAATTTGTTATAACCATAGGCAGCATGGAGAACAATCTGGCCCTTGTCAAAGAACTCAGATCCTACATTTGCCCATTTTTTCTTGCTGCCTAATTTATCCCTCCCTTGGATGGGACTTATTTTGCATGAAGTACATATTTCCCTTTACTGGGACTAATGGAAATATTTCATGACTATGCCCCTGTACATGGCAAGGTTGAACTGGAAAAACTCAAGTAACTTGCACACAAGTCTGACCTCAACGATACTTGATACCTTTTGGATGAACTGGAGTACTGAATCAGTTTCCGATTTCTGACTGAGTCTTGTGGCTGAATGAACCCAAGTGTCTACAAATCTAGTGGAAAGGCTAATCTTAAAAGCAATTTTTACAAAGGACATATGGGGGTGATTACTCAGGTGTCCACATACTGTTTTGGCCTATAGTATTTCAAACACAAGTTCTAGAAGTTTGAACCACCCTCAAAAGTAAAACGTTACAGAAAATTGCATTTAAAGATTCCATTGCAACTCCAGTGAAAGATGCCAAATCTGTATATCTTAATCTATTTATGGACAAACATGACTGCCAAATTGTAAAGAATACACTGTAAGTTTATGCTGGGGACTAAGTTCTCACTTTCATTATCAGCGTCATCCAACCAGATATCGGTCTCGGTTTCATCACCTGAGGTAAAAGTAACTCACAGCATTAAACACGAGTCTCATCATTGTCTCTTTCCTCCAATGAATTCTCTTTATGCTACTATTTATGTCTTTATTAATGTCTTTTTATTAGGTCATTTAAGCATTTTAAACCTTGCCATCGGGACACAGTGTGTAAGTGCTCTTCTTTGTTTTCATGATGAAATGATACTTTAAAAGTCTTGGATAAGGAATTGTTCAATGTAATGTCTATTTCACTGTGGCATAGGGAAAAAGGTGTGACATTTATTGTGTGCGGAAATGACACTTAAATGGCTAGAAGTGTTTTTTTTAGACCACTTAAATCTTTAGACCAAACACCAATTTAGAAAGACAAAATAGAAATACAATGTTTCAGTTGTATTGTATATGTTTCTATGTTTGCATTTTATTAAAGCAGAGAGATGAAAGTATATCATTTAAAGAAAGACCACATTTTGATCTACCTAAGATGAACCTGACCACCTCAGTGACACACTCTGCATTCTTGCAAACAGGACCAGACAGAAAAATATATGCACAGCACCATTTGAATACGGATTTATGTTTTAAACCTGAATGGCCACCTTTAAATCCAGCCCTTGTTCTGTGTTGCTAGGACATGGAGAAAGCAGTAATACTAACACAGCACTATTAAACTATTGTTAATCACTTGTTATTCACAAATTTCCACTTGTCTCTTTGGCCTGCTGTTTGTATAACGACGACTCCTTCATAAGCTTTTCACTGAATGCTAACACAGTTCATAAATTCTCCAAGCATATTACAAACAGTAAATGCATTGTCATAATAATCATTGTCATTCTAAATGAGTCCTCAAATGTAATTTGTTGAATAAAGGCCAGCAGTGGATTGAGGAGTTGTTTAGCCTCTTTAACTCTCTCTCTCTCTCTCTCTCTCTCTCTCTCTCTCTCTCTCTCTCTCTCT
>JAOVVF010000019.1:4738400-4752037 GCA_028565595.1 Duopalatinus emarginatus
TGCTTCATGCTGTGGGGCTTTTTTTCCCCAGCCTCCAAAATGTTTACCCACTTGGGAACAATCTGGAGGCTGTTGGTTTTTTCTTCCCCTCAATGTACTCTGCTTTCTGTGTTTTTTCTCCTCCTGTCTTCATGTTGCACCCGGTATGACTGTGTATGTGACAGATAAACTTTGATTGATTGATTGATTGTATGTACGTTGATGTTATTTTAATATCTGACTTCTGACTTTTTGTCATTGATCAATATCAACGTCTGTGTTCGAGAGTGCACTGTGGACACTGATTAATCTTTCAATTTTAAATAAGAAAAAGTTTTCTGGGAATTACTGAAATTCCTCCAAACTCTTGTGTATTACAGGGCAGGATGGCAAGCTGTCTGTCCTGCCAAGCCTGATGGATTTGGATGATGGACATGATCAATGCCTAAATTGTTTGGGACCTGAACATCTGCGAAGGCACTTACTGAGCCTTGACCTGACTGCAGCATAATGCCATTAGCGATGCACGATCCCATCTGGAAATACTGCTAGATATTCATCACCTTCCTCTGGCACTGCATGGCCACAGCAAGGAGTGAAGCAAGCAGCAGATATGGCAGCATAGCCCATGGGAAGAAAAAGTTAACCTTTTTTGCTGAGTTGCAGCAGGAACAAAAGTGGTCAGTAGACTTTGATGTTCAGTCAGTTGGAAGAAAAAGAGTAAGTACTTTACTGCACTTGGATATACGGTAGATTAAAAGAGCTGGCTACAGGAATAGGCAAAGTGCAAAAGCTGTTAGTGAGAATGGAATGGTGCAATGAAGTACAGTTTTGTATACAGAGACAGACCCTGATGCAATGGTCTGTCTGATTTTCTGAACTTGAGGCCTACTCTGCCCTGAAGTGTTGGTAGCTCGTCATGGGAGCAGTCTTAAGATCAATGCAGGAGCACAGCACAGCAATGGCACTGCTTGCACTATTAACTGTTGTTAAAGCTTCTTTGGCCAAATTGACAAAATCAAAGGCAGTAGCCCTCTGTAGCCCAATGGCACCTCTTTGCCATTATCAGTGCCTAGCTAGTATTAGTACACCGACAGGGATTTTTTTTTTACAGAGTCATTAAATAATTGCCTCCTTTGTATGTCCCAACAAAATGTCTCATCATCAAAATGTGCCATCAGAAACTTAACACCTCCCATATATGGACTTTTTTATCTGACAGGTATGCTGACAGCAGAAATCCCAGTGGTAAAACTCGGAATGCTTCACCTTGGACAATTTCAATGTTGGTTGAATGCTCAAGGACTGTCAGTCCTATGACAAAATCATGTGCCAGTATTAGTGGAAAAAGCATGCATATGGGCCCTGAGTTTTTGGCCTGGTTCATGTGTGTGCATGTGGCAGAATTTATGGCATTTCATTTAAGATTGGTAATAACCTCTATAAGTGGCTAGATGTATGCATCCAGTTTCCTAAGAGCTGTATGCTACTTACCAGGCAGATGAACAGTCTTGCTTCAAGCCTATACCTAAAGATTGGCAAATCACCAAGAAGGTTGTTGAGTTCATTTGGAATACCTATAACAGAATGAAAGTCGATTAGTTGGCACAGACAGAAAGAGAGAGACAACCATTTTTACTGACAGCCCTGCAATGTCATCCATAACAAAAGCAGTAATCTAAAAGTATATAGCAGTAAATTTGCCAAACAGACAGACATCTCACTGTCTGTTGTGGTTCATGGACAGGTCAGAGTCAGAGATTTTAGTCCAGGATGCATAGGCAAACGATTGGACATATTTATGGCTATATACCTTTCATCACTGCCATTGTTATGGGTGACACTGCAGTGGCAGTGTTTTTAACAGAATATGCAACCATTTTTGCTAAGATCCCCATTCTGGCCAAATAAGCTATGGTTCCATCTTTTGTTGATGTAACTAATAGGCTTCTATGCCCACTACCCCTTCGACCAGACCTACTGTCCTAGACGAATTGGTCACCATGGCGCAGCAGACCATATATCTTAAAACTAGGTGTTTGGCCTGAAAGGTGACCCCATCATACTGGAATATACCTCAGTTGTATGCAAGCAAGCACACAATTTTAAATTATGATGTAGAACACTCGCCTTTGGCCAGCTAGATGTATTTATTGTATGTGGCAGCGTTGTGACAGTTTGAGAGTATACCACTGCATGCTCATAAACTAGTCAAAACCTTTCTTAAAGGTGAGCACTGTTCCAACTTTCACACAAGACACTGATATCACATTGAGATTTAGACTAGCTGCTAATCACTTTGTGCAGCTTGCCAAATCAATCAATGGAAGATGCATATGCACACTCATCACCATGCTGAGTCTGTGCTAGTGTTCAAGCATGTCACAGTGTAGCCAAATATATTGATGCCCCAGGATATCAAAGCTATCAACCTTTCTACCAAAATTGGCCCAATGTCCAGGGAGATCAGTGACCAGTGACCGGGCATATTTTATTCATATATTTAGCATATTGAGTAAAGGACGTGGTTGCAAAGGTATACTTTAACATTTTGCTTTCAGTCATTAAATACCATTCAGCACATCGTTACCTCCTAGGTGGCACTTCCCTCATCTAATTTCACCAGATTTTCCAATGCTTTATTGCATATGTCCTCTGTGATGAGTCTGAGTGATCTTCACCCTCAACAGAATACAACAGTTTTAAGACTTTGCGAGATTTTTTCACCCTTATATTATAATAGGTTGAATAGGTTGCTTGTTTGGAATTATGTAATTTGTTAGGAATGGGTCATATTCGTAGCATGTATTCTTTTAAACACTGCCCTTATTATAAAATGCATGTCTTAATCCTTAATCCTTATATATCTAAATAATATACAAATAAAATACCTCCAACTCCAACACTGCTGTCGCTTTTTGAAGTTTGAATTTGAACAAGGGTAATATGGTTTTTATCTCTTGCTTGGATTACAAATCAAATCTGAACAGATATAAATGTTTTTGACCTGGTATATGCAAATTATGGTAACTTGCAAATGTTGGACCATGCAATCTCTGTGGCTGTTCTTGCCACCCAGGACAGCCGAGCTGAGCTGCAGTACACTCATCACTGATTTACAGCATAGTCACTCTCTTGATAGATGTCTCCCAGCTGCTCTTTGCCCCTTGCAGTAGACCCTCAGCCATTGCACAGAAGCCTGCACTGTCTCTCTTAACCCTCCTTGAGACTATTATCCCTGAGCCGGGCCACAAAGCAGCTCGTCTTGGGTCAGTGAACTCCTGGCCCTGCCTAATGAAGCATGTTGTGCCAACAGGGACTGTAATCACTGGGGTATGCATACATCTACCTCTACAGCTCATCAGCCCAGATTACCATTCGCAAATCAGTGAGGGGTGCTCGTGCCCAAAATGCTTCAATACATTCACCTCATGCAGGTTACAGTTCAGACATAATCTTTTCCATGTATCGTGATGGAGGGAGACGCATTGACCCCAGCTGAGGCCGGACAGAAGCAAATGATGCTTGCAATTGTAGCTGTCCTTTGAAATGAAATTCTGAATCATATTAAAGCCACCACAAGCCAAGTCATAATTTTAATCAGGCATCTAATGTGATCTTGATTTCATGGTTTAGATATTACACTATAGCAGCGGTAAGCTTAGCTCTAGACCATACTGAAACTTGAACTGAAATATACTTGCATAGACGGACACACTCTCTCTCTCTCTCTCTCTCTCTCTCTCTCTCTCTCTCTCTTGCTTCAGTGGCTTTAAAGGTACTATCTACAGCTACTGGGGAACTATCATAAGCATTTTATTATGGACTCAAAAATATGATAATTCAAAAATCAAATGCTTGCCTTCCACAGGTTCTGGCCTCACTTTCAGTCTGAGCAGTGCTGCTTTGCTTTAATAGGGGTGACAAGACAGAGGAAACTTCAGACGATTCTCAGATTCCACCTCATTTTCCCCCCCGACATTTATTTATTTAATTGTGTTTTATAATTTGAACATTATAATTGAGGTTCTTCACCTACTGCACCTATGTTAAAAAAAGAGTCTACAACAAATTTAATTAAAACCTGTATTATCTCTTTTCATAGAGGAAATTGAATTATGTTTGAAGTGAGGGAGATTGCAAGCTGACAACATGGTTTTCTTTATTAACTCAGCTCCTCTGTATTTCATTCCCATCCTACGCTTCTAGAATGTCCATCCAATTTCATTTTTATCTCTTTGGCTGGATGGATTTTTACTCATGACTAATTTAAGACAAATAATATTATAGATGAGAAGGTAATAGCAAAAATTATTTATAATGTAAATTACACATACACCTGAAAAAAAAGTACAAAATACAGCAGAATAAATTATAAATAGTGATATTTCACAGTGTTGTTCACAGTGTTGTTCACAGATGATCTGTTGCTGTTCACACACATAATCACATTTATCTTTTCATATCAGTTGAAAGCACAGCTCCACTTCATCTGCAGGGATGTATAGTTTTACAAATTTGGATTTCAGCATCCTCCTCAGGGATTCCCAAAAATCCTGCATAATCCCTACTATGGGGAATCTCAGACCTGCCAGTGATACTGAGCCAAGGTGAGTAATTCCCTTCCTGTCAGCACTCTTCCTGGACTGGTCTGGACCACAGTGACTGGAAGAACCTCTGATATCCTGTAATTCTCTCCTTTTCCTGGATAAGACCTTCTTCCCAGAGTAGAGATGGGGAACATGGGAAGATCTGCTCTGGCTGGCCAGCACTACCGATTCAAAGAGCCTAGGATAAGTCTGATCCATGCTAATCCTTCACACACATCACTCTCAGCTGACAATCCCTGTGCTTTCTGCAGCCCTTATCAATCCTACACTGCCACAGTATTACCTGGTGTGGGCTCAGCCTAACAGGTTTCTCATCCAAAGCTGCACAGTTGATTGCCAAAGCTTGTGTGCAAGGAGGGAATGTAAACATTGGGTCACCTTGTATTGTTTCCAATAAATAAATGAATTAACTAGCTCCTTGGTCAGTTCCTCCCTGCGTTAGCATGGATTTCCACTAGGTTCTCCAGTTTCATGCACATGTTGTCTTCTGACAATAATTGAATAAATAAACAAGTAATCAATCAATAAATCCATCCATTAATTAATTAAATTGAGAGAAAAAAAGACCACACATCAGATACACTATTCATACTATCTGTAAATCTACAATGATTGACAGCACCAATGTTTTAAAGTCTTGTTTATTAATTAACCTTTCAACCCCCACCCCATTTTTCTCAGTCTCAGGAGTAAAATTTTCTCTCTATTTTCCTGATTTTCTTCACTTTCTGTCAAGGAAAATGAAAAATGTTTCAACTTCATTAATGGGAATTATAATCTATCTATGTGTATGAATTTGGGTTTTATTACAGTATACCATATACTTAAGATCAGTTTATTATATTTCTTAAGCATGCCACAAGAAAATGCTCAGCCAAAAACAATTTATAATTCTGGCCTAATATCTAAACTGTACTTTTGTAACTTTTTGGCATGCAAGTTATTACTATTTTGCAAGCATGAGACTATTCCGTATTAGCCGCCATTATTCCCACTTTGAAGAAGGATGAAGGTACCAAAATGGTTTCATACCCGCAGTTTAAGTGGTGTGCTTTCCATCTGAGGTACGCGTCATGAAATTTTTCGAGGACAAAACTGAATATGCATATTACGATACCATTTCTCACACAGAAAGCGAGAGATAAAGGGACAGAAAAGAGAAAGAAGTCATTCATGTTTTAATGTTAAAGAACAGGCAATTATACTGCTAATGGGGTACGCTAATGATGCAGCCTGTCAGCACTGCATCCTTGTTTGACAGATATTCAAATCCAAAAACATGCAATCCTCATAGTCAGACACTGGAGATGAACTTGAAGAGGATGCTCTAATGACCAGGAGCATTAGCATGGGTAATTAGTTGTGCAACAGCATATCGGTTTTATGAAAACCAACCATGCATATTCATAGACCCATAATCCATTTTGTTGATTGGTCAAACATTGGCAATAGCAGCAAGTAAACATTAATTGGGCAATCTGTCAATTTAATGCTGTTTAATGTATCTTGCAATTTAGCATATAACAGCACTTTGACTTAATGGATATTTACACACAGTAGTAGCATGTGATCTGGATAGGTGTCACAGTACCGTAACACTTTATGGAGAACAGATGCTGGTTTTGTCCTGAGGGGATTTCTCCCACCGGAAGATCTTAAGGAGAGAAAAGTGAAAGATGGAAAAATTGTTGGAGGTGAACAGAGGAGAGCTAATGGATCAAAATTACCCCTGTCAGAAAGTTTTGACGAGCGCTGATGAAATTGCTTTTTTTTCTCTTATCCAACTCCCCTTCCCCACCGCCACCGCCACCATCCCTTCCCACCCCATCTCAATATAACACACATAAAGAGAAATCCATCTGTAACACGGCCATTGTCATCGCCTCACAATTTATACTCTTTTCCTCTCGACACCCATTCCTGTGCTTGATGGCGTGATAAATTAATCTTTTTCCATGTCACTGCATCGATTATTTTAAGAGAATACATTAAGAGACATTTTTTTTCTTTTTTGTTCTGGAGTAAACATTGTCCTTTTTTCAATCTCTCTTTCAGTCACCATGACAAATCATATTCTCTGAAGATGAAGGAAAAGAGACAAAAAAAGGAAAAATGAGAGCGATAGATGGATGAATGGGTGGGTTGAAGAGGGGTTGGGGAGGGGGGTTGGGCATTTACAGAAGCTGCTGCATTAGCTGGATCACTCACCGTACATTGTTTGATGAAGTGTTGTGTCCAAGCTGTATTTTCTTGCTGTACACTGGCAATGATAGTTGTGGTTGTTGTAAAAGAAACGTGACCTTCACGTTAATCACGTTAGACACTGGGTGCCATATTCTTAATAATCAGTCACTCAACACTCACCCAATGCAAACTGTGCTGAGCAGAAAAGCCTGACATATCAAATGAGGGGTTCTACTTTTTTTTTTACTTAATTTTTTTTTTTTTTTTTTTTTTGAGTGATTGCCAGTGAGAGTGTATATTTTGTTCATTGTTTTCCCCTTGCAACGTTGGTGTGTGATGGATCAATCCCCAATTACTCTTCAACCACAGCTGATGCTCTACCTCACCCCCCCCCTTCCCCCATCACAGTTACATTACAAACTATTAACTAGCTTTTACAAATAACGCGTTAATGAGCACAGTGTTTTTCATATGTAGCTGTACATTTACTTTGCTCAAGTGTTCGTAAATAAGTAATGTGGTACAGATAGTGTATCTCTGGAACAGTGCTATAAATGCAAAATGGATTACCATTTTAGGTTAGGGACATGAAAATCATTAATTTCAGGGGCTCTTGTAAATCAGCGAAGCTGCTTCTTGCTAGTTTTGGACGGTGGACAAATGGACAGTGATTATCAAGACAGTCTAGCCAATGCAGGTCCACTTTTCCTTCCAGAGCCACTAACATTGGCTAGATTTTGTAACCTTGGCCCCAACCCTTACCTTTATAGCCTTTCATACGCAAAATGATTATTAATGTGTTAGTATTTGGTTTTCTGTTGCTTGGACAAGTCATAGTTTAAACAAGAACATAGTTTAAAGAACAAGGCAAATTAAAGCATCAAAACCTAAGGAGTTCCAATTCAAAACCTCAAGGAGCATCCAATTCTTGTATAAAGCAAAGACAGTTAATACAAGAAGAGGTAGACACATTATGGATGCCTCAATGCTTCATTACTATTTACTAAAGGCAAACCAAGCTGTGTAGTTGATCCAATAGCAAAGACATTATCAGTAGTTACATTATAGTTGTATGTTGCATTTAGAACCACAGCTTTGGCTGTAATTCAAATCACATGTTTATATTGTTGCATATTATGTTATATGTAATATGTTAGCATTTTAAACCTACAGTATTTGTATATGTAATATTTGTGTTGTCATTTAATAAATAAAAAATCATGAACATAATCAATTATTCATTATTTTATTCCTAAAGATGTATAATGACAACATGCAAGTTTTTCTTTCTTTAATGTAAAAACACCTGAAACATATAGTATGTATTCAGTGCTTTTTTATGTCACTGAAAATACAGTACAGTACATAATGTACTGTATGGACAGATGTGGGTAAAGTATACAACCAGTTCTCCATCCTAAATGTCTTACCTGAGACACAGAGCCTGTCACTAAAGCTCTGCAGATCCATGAACTGTGACAAAGAATGGCTCAAGTACTTCAAGGAAGAGTGACGAAAATGAGAAGGAGAGAAAAAGAGAGAGGCTGAGCAGGTGAGACCTGGGGCTGAATGTGAATGTGTATGCGTTGAGGGTTCAAAAGGCCTGCCCTCCCAGCGGATCTTCTCTCCCACCAAGCAGAAGCGGTGCATCACTTACTCGTACCCACTGAGACTCTTCTCTCATAAAAGACTCACTTTTAAGGACAAAAGTGGGGAGATCAATCTTCTTTATAGGGGTTATAAAAGTGAAACGCTGCATTAAGGGTCTGCTGATACCTGGAGAATGGTATACACTTTGCACATTTTTTTTTCAGCTCTTCCCTGAGCACAACCTTCTCTAATTCATCGGGAACACCATAGGGCCTTGGATCGTTTTCCCCCACAAATGACAACATAAGGTGGCTTGCACTTGCTTTACCAACCTTGAGGGTCAGGGTCAGTTTCATTGACTGTAAGGAAAATGCATTGGTCTGTGAAGACACTATTTTACTAGAAACACTTGCACATTTATGCAATTATCCAGTTATCCAATCATGCAGCAGCAGTCAATGAAATCATAATATCATGCAGATACAGGTGTTCATATCATCATGGAGAAAATGCAGTGACTTGTTGCATGTTAGTATATGTGGTATAAATTTTAAGCTGACAGGAAAGCAACAGTGACACATATAATCACTCATCACAACCATAGTGAGCAGAAAAGCATCTCAGCATTCCAGACAGGCTACAGCAGCCAGAGATCAAGATCTACTTCCCTCACCAAAGATCTGTAATCTGAGGCTACAGCAGGGACAAGTTCATCTAAACCGGCAAATTTCTGGATAATTTCCAGTGAATTTATAATAAGTGTATCTTTTATTTGTGTTTTTTTTTTTTTTTTTTGTACAGCAGTTCTATTATTCTGCTCTCAGAACCGTACATTACACTTACACACTCCGAGCACCCCGACTCACCCCCACACTCCCTGCATAGCAAGCTCTATTTAAATACAAATGGAGCATTCTTAAAAAGAAATTGTCCTCGAAGCGCAGGCATCTCCTTAGTATTTCACAGTCAGGCTCACATGTGCAAAGCGTGCACCGAGAATTATTGGCACCTACTCCCTGTTTCCAAGGTTACAGGTTATTATTGGTTCGAGTGGCTGTGCTATGGGCGTGGAGAGGGAGGGATAGGATGCAGAAGTGGATGAGAATCAGATGAGGCCAGATGGTGCAGAATCCGACAGGAATTGAGAACTGAGGTACCTGTTGAGTGTCTGCAAAAACACAAATATCCGTCATATGCCTGCGCTGATATATGGAGGGGACAAAATTTATACTGTATAGCAGTCATTCCTCATCCCAGGCAGTCATTGGTATTGTGTTTTTTTTCTTGCTTTCCTTGCTTAATCCCACCTGATTTAAGAAGGAGTTGACGACAAGGCAATGAGGTGGAGTGCGTTAGAGCTAGGAAAATGCCAAGAAACATGCAGCATCCCGAAGGACCGAGAACCAATATGCTGCAGATTATTGCTATTAATAGTTATCTATTTCAGTGATGAAAACATGGATTGCAAGTGGCTGCTCTCAAAAGACTTACTACTTTTATTTATAATGTACTTCAAATGTGATTATTTTCTAAATGTTCTGTCTTTTCTTGTTGACAATTCTTTTTATGCTTTGGGATATAAATAAATAAATAAATAAATAAAGAGTGGTAGAAAAGACCACACTATTTTGTAGGCATTTTGGTACAAGGACACTTTTGAAAAAGGTCCATTTATGTTATTATCCTTTTGACATTTTTGGATCCATCCTTGAATAGCATGCGAAATCTGCTGTAATGTCATCCCTTTGAGTCATAAAGGCTGCTCTCCGTTTCTTTCAGAGATGTCTGATAGCAAGCCTCCCTTAGTTCTTCAGGGGGAAAAAGCAATTTAGCAGGTTCATTAAGTCCTCAAAACAATACACGACAAGATGGCAAAGATTGTTCAGGTTTTTTTCCCAGCCCAAAGTACAGTAGAAATCTCCTGCTGAGGAGAAATTGAAGTATCTCCCCTTTTATTCGGCTGACTCCACAGGGAGGCCAATGTAGCCACAAATCCTTTAGCCATGCCACTTCCTCCTCTGAAGGGTTTCAAGAGAAGGAAAAGGATGAGGGGGAGAAAAAGGGACCTTGTGAAGATGAAACCTCCTGCAAAGAAGCAATTAACAGCATAGTCCTGTCAAACTCTTCCTGTCTCACCTGCATTCAGAATCACACACACACTATTCCACACACCCGTATGTGACTCCAATCTATTTCAGCAAGGCCACAGAGTGGAAATGATTCCTTGCTCATTAGGGCAGCATGACACCTCAGGGAGCCTCGTATAGGACACTGAAATCAGAGTACCTGTCCTGACCAGATACCATTTTTTTCCAACTCATCAAGACTTTGTGCCCTTCATGATGTAAAATATTTCACACTTACAGGTTGTAACAATTTGTACAACTCAAACTGAATAAAATGATATAAAACTCATTTTATGTTTTTTTTTTTTTCATTTGAAAGTGACCCTAGTTCATCACAATAAAACTAAACATTTAATCCGGTACAACATATGTACATGATGTATTTAATAAGTTGTGATGTATGTAATAATGACACAGCACGCTATTGTTTGGAGGGGTGTTAAATCCGCTATAATGTCATAGGCTGCTTTATTCCTGTGCATCTTTTAGAGATTATCTGTTTTCATATAAAAATTAATCTGTTTTAAAATTCCCACACATTTTTCATTTTTTGTACATATTTCAAAGCCTATCCTGGGTAAACTGGATGGCACAGTAAATAGTGGGACCCTAGTTCATTGCACTGTATCACAAAAAATACTAGTAATCATACAGTAAGTATGTGATATAAAGAGAAAACCACACCATAGCATGCTGTTATAAGAAAAGAATCAATGATGGGATGGTCTGACATTTCTTACCAAGCTGACGCATATTTTCCAATAGCAGCTTATTCTTTTATAAGGTCCTCCTACACAGCAGCCAATGATTATGATTTTTTATTAATTATAAATAATGCTTGGTACGTGTTTATAAAAGCAGTATTTATTTGTCATATATACATTATTACAGCACAGTAAAATTGTTTTCTGTTCTTTGCATATACAAGTTTGCTAGGAAGAGGTCACAGAACAGGGTCAGTTATGATAAGTCCATTTTGAGCAGGGAGGCTTATGTTATTGATTACATTCACACACCAGTCACCCTACCCTGTAACAAGCCATTCCTGCTCACATTCTGATCTTGAATTAGTTAAGTTAGCCTAGATAAGTCTGTTTGCTTGAGTCAAATTAAGTCCGTTAACACCTGACCTGACTGCCTGATGTTAACTATGTTTTTGGATCTTGTTTGCCTGTTTGTTTTTTTGTAACATCTGTAAAGAGAACTTTTCTTTCTTGTACATTTTATACTTACTGGACTGCATCCAATACTTATCAAGGATAGCAACAACAAGTTCCATTTCCCATCTCTCATCTCTCTCTCTCTCTCTCTCTCTCTCTCCCTGGACACTGAATAATGCCCTTGTCTCTACCTTTTCTCAGAGTCATATCATTAAACAAATAACACCAAGAAGACATGCTAGGTATTATACCTTGTTATTCTGTTTCACACAGTAAATAGAAGGTGACTTTAAAAAAAAATAAAAAAAACTCACTTTCTCCCTTGCACCTCAAGAGACAGAAAGAGTGAGAGAGGGAAAAAGAGGAGGAATGTGTTCAAATTGGCTATGGGGAAAGAGGTGGAAAACAATTATGTGAGCAAGTTGGCCACGGAGATGAGGCTATTGCGGCTGCTGTAATGAAGAGGGGAGGTGACACATGGGCTTTGTCCCACTCTGGTATTGTTTGAATGTGGGGAAATGACTCCAACATATTGTCAGGGTCTAAAATGAATTGCCAATTATTTCCGATGGCATCTCAGCGGTGCTTAGGTAACATTTAAAGTGATGGATAGAGACAGGGAGGATATTTAGTAGATGCTCTTTTCGTTTAGAAATGCAGAATATTCCCTTTGCAGCATGGTGTGGATCTCACAGGGGTGGAAGGATGATGAATTTCTGAATTTTTACCAAGTACCGTGCTCTTTTTTTCTTAATACAGAATGGAAATTTTAAGTAAAGTATTTTAAAGTAAAGAAATCACTTATACTACCAGTTAGTGACAGTTTGGTGCTTGAGAAATGTTAGAAATCCTACAAAGTTCAGTTCAATTTTAATTTTTGCATAGTCCTCTCTGCTCCGGGGTCACTGTATCATGGCTGAATTTCCTCTCTGACTCCAACATTCTAAAAAGCTGGGATACTTTTATGTTATGCATATTCAGAGTCAGGTTATGCACATGCACTTAAACAGGTTTTTTTCTTCTAGACTGTGCAAATGTATGTATTTCATAGCTATAATTTTTTTTATTTTTCTTGAGTAAAAACAGTAGAAATTTATTTTTTCAGTAGTGTAGAGACCTCCACCTTTTAAAAAACAAGCACTTAGGCTCCAAGTTTAAATCCCAGTAATGTAACAGGGATCCATGATCGACAGTCCAAAGAGTAAAATTGGCTATGCTATCAATCACAGGGGCCATAGCCAATCATAGGCATCTGTGAGCTCAAATATAATAAGTGAATGGGAGAACTTTCCTCAGAGTGTATTACAACACCCCATAAGCAGAATTAGAATCAGCTGAATAAGTTGCAGCTCAGAAAAGATGTGTAACTTGGAGGGATGTGATAGGCCTCATCCTTCTAGTTATAGTGGTTGGAGGATGAAATACTTTAAAGATTTTTAAAAAGCACTTGCCATCAAGCCAAAAAAAACAGGGATATAAAATGCAGACTGAAAAAGGAAATACTTTAATACACTAAACCCATTTCTCTGAATAAAACTACCAACAGCTAAAACCCATTTATTTTAACACATTCTCACTGACTAAAACACATTCTGTATGGTGATGCACTATGATGCCACACAACCAGGCCAGAAAGGTTAAACACAACTAACACTGTTGTCATTGTTAACACACTAGAGGTAAAAACTTTATACACATGTGTTCAATCAGTAAGTGGATTTGATCCAGTAAGTAAACAGGACAAAAGCCAGTTCAAATGTAAGTGGCATGTGTGAGTTGAAATGGGACACTAACAACAGAGGGCAACAATAGAAGCAGAAGAGGAGCATGTCAGCGCTGGTGGACAAGGATAAAGAAGAGGAGGAAGAGGAAGACTAAAGGGTCATTTCTCTGTTGCCTGTCAAGGAAGAACATGGCCTGAGATGTAAAGTCCTGTAGCTTGATCCAGCATGATGCTGAGGTAGAATGAACGATGCCATTGTGTTATG
>JAOVVF010000019.1:4772419-4783412 GCA_028565595.1 Duopalatinus emarginatus
ACACATCGAGTGGTTACATCAATGGGTAGCAGAGGAATTCATTGCACTTCATCCTAGGCATGCTTCCATGTCTTCTGATACAGTTAGTGGTTGGTAGAATGCCAGTTAGAAAATGTAGAAAATAGAAACAAGAAGTATGTAAGTCCCGTGACACAAACACAATATAAACAGAAATGATAAATAAATAATGAAGTATCCTTACCAGATCTTTTTTTAAAAAGAATTTAAGTAAGCAGCATTTTTCCACTAATTTAAAACGTTTGCCTGAGGTGTATCACTACCTTGCTGAAACCAAATGTGTTTGTGCCATTGAAAGCGTACCACTGTTTGAAGTCATACAATTATTCTGTAGGTTAAAAAGTTGGGAATATTTGTTCCTATAGTGCAGAGGCCATCAGCATTGTTCATGAAGAAGTTGGAGCATGCCAAACACTGTACTATGTGTGGTTTGTAGCTACGAAGGTGAGGAGGTTGTGAGCAGAGACTGTATGTGCATGGCAAGGTGAGTTAACGGTTTGACAAAAGAAAGCATACATTTAAGGTAAAAAGTGTGCAGCTAGTATAAATCTCTGGTTTTGTGGATGAAGGCCTCCCACATTAGCACTAAGAATGAGATATAAAACAGGTGGGTAATATGTGCAAGCATTGCAGACTTTTCCAATTAAAGGTACGTGCTAATAATTCTGCTATATAGACATCTAACTATTGCATTTGAGGGTTTAGTTCACTAATCTTTAACAGTGCATAATCTTGTATTTATACTTGCCCATAACTATTTAAACTGTTGCCAATGTTGACCAAGTATATAATGTTTTAATTAAAATTGACTTATCCGAGATAAAATATGTGCTGTAAATCCGGGAGTTGCTAGCAGGTACCTAGCCGTCTCTCTTCACAGCAGCAATCCAAGTGTTTAGCTGCCCACAGGCTTCTGGACATTGGTACACTTTAATTTCTGAAAGCAGGTTTGTCTCTTTCCTGAGGGAAAACCTAAAAACTGAACAACATGGTCCTAATATTATTAGGCCCTCTTTTCATATTTATGCATTCTTTCTGCTAGAGGTACTTGTTACAGAATAATGCCGCAGTGATGGCAATGTAGAAGGAGAGCTATTGCAGTGTACCTAGGTGTACCTAGATGTTCGACTCAAAACAAAAAAGCTTTATGTCAGTTTTCATAGTTTTCCAGCTGACGATCAGCAGAAGAGAAAATGTGTGCGTGCTATTAGGAGAAAGGACAAAGTTTGCTATACAGTGGGAAGTACTTTTGTGCCAGTATTTCACTGCTGCCGACTACATTAAACGAAGTCTGTGATTGAAAGTTGGGTTTGTTCCCACCCGTTTTCAGTGGAACAGTTTTCCACTCAAAGCCTGTCAGCATTTGAGAGAACAAGCATTCGGCGCGTTTACCAAGTTGGCTCTAAGAGCAGTTACTTGTTAACCTCAAGCATGTGTGTGGCACCTTGCTCTTCCTCATTGATCAGTAGCATTTAGCTCTATCACCTGTCACTATATTAGGCAGCAAGTAAAGAGTTTCCTAAAGTTGATGAGTTAGAAGGAGGAAAATGGGAACTTTGACCAGGGCCAAATTGTGATGGCTAGATGACTAGATTAGGGCATTTCTTACAGGGTCTTACAGGGTATTCCTGGTATGCAGTGGTTATTACCTACCAAATGTTCATAATATTAAAACATTCGCAATTTATAATAATCTACCAAATTATAAGTATATAATATATGAGTTAATCAATCAAAAAAAATGGCTTATAGTGGAGGTCCAGTTCGAACCATGACCATGAATATTAGGATTATATTGTATTTAGACATCGTTGTTGTACTGTTATTCCTGTTTTTGCTACCAGTAGCAAGCTGAGAGCAGCCTAGAACTGTGATTGAGGATTTGAGCTCTGAAGAAATACCCAGCTGTGTCAAGTGGTAAAGCACTAATCTCTTTCCAATACAGCCTTAACAACCAGAAGCTCCGATGCACAATATTACCACTCATTCGATAAGCAGCCTCTCAAGAGTAAACAGCAATTAGAGAAAAAAACTGTACCAAATCATGCCTTTATTTGTTCTGTATGTGCTTGTGGGTCCCAACTCAAACTTGTTTTCCTTATCGCTAAGAATAGGCTTCTTCTTTTTTTTTTTTAACATTGATCCCTGTTTTCATTATGTGGCTTCCATCTCAAATCAACTAATTAAAATAATTTAAAGCATATTTACCAGAGACAAAACTAGCTAACTGTGCCTTATCAGGGGATTCTGGAAGTCTGCATTAACATTAATGTGTCATTACAGGCTATAGCCATGTCTTCATTCAAATGTCAAAATAAATAAACAGCAAATTAAATTGTCAAACAAAGGACCGTATTCAGAATTGGTGCCTTAGGTTCAAAATCTATGTCAATATTTACACGGAAAGTGCTCAGCATTGCTTTATGCATGTTCTTAAGTTAAGTTTCCAGCTTCCATTCAAATGATTAAAATCACCTCAGAGATTGCCAGATTTTTCTTGAGTAAAAGCTAGATCACTGCCATTAAACACAAGCACATGTTTTTAAGCTTGAAAAAAGCTAAGTAATAGAAAATACAGACTAAAGAATTCAGTTACTCACTGCAAATCAGGTTTCATCTGACACTGTATCTTCCAGTTTCATGATTCATCCATGTAAATTAAATAAGTACTTGATCCAGTCTTATTTCCAAATTATTTAGCATTACAGTTTTTTATTGTTCAATGTATGCACAATATACTAGAGAGTTACTAAATTAATTGATGTAATGTCAGCACAGGGTGTAGGCAATATTTATCACATGTTTATCTCAATTTAATTAAATGTCAATGTTTTGATTAATTCTATGCATCCTCATGTAAAGAAAGCAATCATTTTGAAGGCCATGCATTTCTTTTCTAAAATTACAGCTTGCTTTATGTAAGTGTTGTTCACTTACATACGTTTTATCCATGAAAAGAAATTGTCCTTGTGATATGCACTGTCGCCACCAATTTTCACCATTAAAAGAAAAAAAGTCAATCGTTCCATGATATATTATACTTATCTTATATTTGTACAAGTAATATTGATTTGAAATGAAATTGCATAGTGTTACTTAGTGTAGTAAATTGTTTTGTGTATTTACAGCCCAAAACATACAATTTAATTGTTAAATGAACCTATCAGACATTAGTTCTGGATTCGAGTGAAACCCTCTTTCCTGATGTGATTGCTACTCACACTGATCCATTCTCAGAAGGTTAACTTACCCATGTATATGCAACATATGTAATCCTTTTTACATATGCATCTTTTAGTACTTTGCTTGCTTTCAATTTGTCTACCATCTCAACCACTATTTTCTTACACCGTTCAGCGTACAAAGAGCAGAGTTCATTTTCTCAGCAGCTCTTTGATCCTGCTAATGTTCTGTGTTCCTGTGGCCTTTCCACCACTCCATGCTCTTAAATTACAGCGTGATATGCTTCCTCTAAGGCTCAAGGCTCAGTGAGATTTAGAACTTTGTCCTGGATGAAGGACAAGGTAGAGGTGGCATTAATATGCAGAGTAGGTAATATTACACATTATCAATCTATTCAGTTAAGTTGCGCTGCAAGAGTTTGTTTATCTCTCATTTCTTCAACCATTTCAGTAGCATAACTGCATTTGAGCTCAAGCGAGGTTCCAAGGACGTTGAGAAGTTAGTTTACTGCAATGGCGTCATGTACTTGAGAGTTGTAAAAAGAACTTTGGTACTAAGTGTAGGCTTACATATTTCCCAATTAAATTCACCCACATATAAATTGATATCCCCAAAGAGGTTTTGTAGTGTTTACAAAAGGCACTGTGTTTGTATTGCTGTGCCTGGGATAGTGCTGTGTACATCCTGGTGTGCACTTGGAAGAGAAAATGACTTATGTAAAGCAAAAAAGTCTATTAGAAGAAAATAATCTGTATTAAACAGTACTGTAGTGTGGGGACTGCTTAGTGTCTTTGACTAGTTAACAGATATATTTGCTAGTCATAAATGTGGGGTTGACTAGTGAATTGAGAAGGATGGTGTAATGAGGCACAGGGTAAAAAAGAGGCTAAATGTACTTAATGGTAAAAAAACCCAATTCTACAGTCAATTTTACAATGTGTAAGAGTACACCCAAAAAAATAAACTTTTTTTTTTTACTTTTTTACTTTGCTTCAATTAAATGAATTGCCATATTTATATAGTGTTAATGTTTTTTTTTCTAAGCTAATTAAAAATCCTTGCACCCTGGCATAGTGAAATCCACCATGACCATCGCTATGCAAAACAATAATTCTGTGCCATGGGTTGGATGTCACTATTTAATGCCTCATAGCTAGTTTGCAGCTAGCTAGCTAGATTTATTATTATTATTTGTATGGATGCTATGGAGACCATGGATGGTCATTATCACCCTAGAACAACCTTTCGAATTCTCCATACAAGGAAGCCTAAAAGAATAGATCTGTTGATGGACATGAGCTGTACTGCGCACTCTCAGTTACAGAATCAATGACTTTAGCTTTAGCTGACTTTAGTTTATAATGTTATTCATAAACAGTATCCTCAAACAGTGTAATATGACAGAAAAGGTTTGATTTTGCATATTTATTGCAAACTTATTGTCAACAGTATAGTCCAAAAATGTTATCATCATTTAACTCAGTTATTTAAATCAGTTTTTGCTTCCACTGTGGAAAACATGAGTAGTACTTCTGTGAATCATTTGTCAACTAGTATGAAATCATGCAAGCCCATATAGTTAAAAATTCAAACCCACAATCATTATATTCCTCCAGTGAAAAATCCATGTTACAAGCAGAGCTTTGGATTTGAGCATTACCTCCCCTCTGTTATTCATCTAAGCCACATCTACCCAAAGAGGCATGGCAACCTATGGGGTTTCAGTGAAGACATATTGTTCAGTAAATTACCTGTTAATTGCATATTATTATTACCACATCGATGAGCCTGCTCATCAGAAGCTTTTCATTTACAGTGGCTTGTGGTGCATTCAAAAGCATTGAAACAAACAAGAGAAGGTGAGGAGAGAGAGAGTGTGTGAGCAAGAGACCATAAGGGACCAGTAATGACAACATAACCTACAATAATCACCACAAAACTAGCCACTGAACATAATCACAATGATTTGTGCTCCCACATTTTGCGTCCTGTATTAAAAATATGGCTGAAGGCAGGTTGGGCACATAAAGGAGTGGAATAGAGGCCAAGTGGGTGCATTGGGAGAAACCAGACTGCTTTGCCAAGAAAGAAAGTGAACTAACTGTGCAAGGCTACAGCCTTTTGACAGTCCAGAGTGACATTAATCAACTGTAAACGTCTCTACCCGAGCTTCCATCTAAATGTCTAATTAAAATTAAGTAATATTTTAAATTATACCTTTTTTTTTTTTTAAATAAACGGCTATACTGACACTCTTGTGTAAATTTATGCACAAGGTAACTTCCTATTGTGACCTGCACCTGATGATAATAATTGCCAAGTTACTGCAATTTTATATGTGAATTACTTATTTCGATTACACCCACAAATTTAATGAAAGGTTTGTGAAATGCACATCAATTGCTTAAAAAAAAGCAATACAAAATGAAATCCATAAACCGTGAAAAAATATGACTAGCCATTCAATTACGGCAAAAGACCGTGAAGTGAGTTAGCATTTGTCTGTGGTAGCTATCATGCTATAGTGCCTGAATTCATTCATTGTCATTTTGTTGTTTGTCCCTTAAGCTAAATGTAAATAAAATCCTTGCACCCTGGCATAGTAAAATCCATCATGACCAGCGCCATGTGAAACAGTAATTCTATGCCATGTGTAGGATGTTGATAATTAAACCCACTTAGCTAGTTTGCAGCTAGACTATCTTTATTGGATGCTACTGAGACCACAAGAACATAATGGTCATTATCAACCTGAAAGAGCCTTCTAAATTCTCCATACAAACAAGAAAGTATAAGTTATATCACTGAAGTATGAGGACAGATCTGTTGATGGACTTAAGCTTTTATGCTGCACACTTATAGCTCTTAACACTTAATTTTAGCAGAGCTCCACCTTTTATGGAGTGTTATGGGGTCAATTTATATCTATTTGTATACAAAGAAAATCACACTTAGCAAATATTTTCAAATCTGGCTTGAATGTTTTGTTTCCTTTCGCTTTACAAAACATTTATACACAACCTTTCTAAAAAAAAAGTTGATAAATGAGTCCTATTGGTTCCAAGTTGGTTGAGAAGAAAGAAAATATAAATTTATCTCAAGTGCCAGAATGGATCATGGTGATCATAGGACTCAATTAAACATTTAGCCAGACAGCATTTTTCACATTATACCAGATTAGATTATCAATATTGCAAAGGTCAAAATAAATGGTAGGCTATGTTAAGCAGATGCCAAATACAATGCATTCTCTATCAGCCAGGTTACATCACTTATTCCTGTCACATCGATTAGGACATTTAGGGCTGCAAGAAGAACGAATATGGTGTATGTACGAAGATAATGAAAGCAAAGGCTGTAAGAGCAATAAATTGTTGGACATTTAATACTAGCTTGGACTGAGACCAAACCTTTGAAATTGTGCCATGGAAGCCAACACAAGCACAGTGCGTTCTGTTCCACTGGGTCATCATATCTGTCCAAGTAATCTTTGGTTAAAGTAAATGAAACGTAAAATAAGAGTCCTACTGTCAGCAGTTCATTCCAATCCAACACCAGATTGGTGTTGTTATGCAGGACTTGCTATAAATGAATCTTAAATTCTTAATATTCTTAAAGTTCACATCATGACTGAATATGTCTCCTCAAACTAAAGGAACAATCTCTTCAAACATCCGTGAAATTGCTCTTCATTTGCATTTTAAAAACACGCACCCAGTTGCTGACTTCATTGCACTAATTTTATTCTGCATGCTATAATGCGGGTTGTTTGCTCCCTCATAAGATGCTGTCTGGAGCATTTATTGTTCAGACGAGAGTTGTATCTTAACTTTGCTTGAAATTTCTGAGCTTGCTTGAGGATCTCTAGCAGTTGAAGTCATTACATTAATGTGTACGCCTCCTTGTTCTCATATGCTCATGTGCTCGGCAGGGGACTCTACCGTCTCCTGTGCAGCCTGCAATTCCACAGCATTATGAGCAGGTGCTCTGAGCACGACAGCAGTGTGTCATTGTCAGAAAGAAGAACAAACGCCATGTTTGTAAAATCTGAACCTGCAACTGGTGTGTGTGTGTGTGTGTGTGTGTGTGTGTGTGTGTGTGTTTTGCACAGCTAGCTGTTGCATCATATCCGTATCATATAAAGGCTCTTCCTTTATATAAAGTACATTCTTCTACACTGTACCGGACTGAAGAAACCATTAAAAGACAGATCTGCTACATTTCTACAATTTTGAAATAAAAGCGTATTGCTTGTTGTGTTCCTTTTGTTAACATTTTTAATTAAAATGATGGTTATTTAATTGATGCATGTTTCTTTCTCTGGACTAGAGTTTATTGTTTTGTCTGTGTCTTTTTCATTAAACCTGAAAATCATGATAAAATATGAGGGGTAACTAAATTTACTGCATATTTCTCCATTGCTGATAAGCTACACCTATAAGCAAAATACATTGTTGGAATTAATGGACGCAGAGATGATCCTAGTCCTACTAATCACATTAATGCAGTGCATCCTAGCAGTAGACTTATATATGATTTTAATCTGTTTTACAATAAACAAGATCATGCACAAACAAGTGTTGTACTGTCATGCTTTTAGTGTGCAATTGTGAGCTTTGGAATTTAATAACTGTGTCCAAGTTTAGGTTAATTTGCATGAAAGAAAATGAGCCTATGTCTTATTAAATAAGCCGACCAAGCTGTCCTAGTCTCAGCTCACTTAGTAGGACTCTCATATAAAAATGCTCCTCAAGATAAGTATTGTCTCTCACTGTCTCTTGATAACTCCTTACTACATGCACTTTAAGTCTGACAGCTGCCCTCAGCTACTAAAATGGTATGAGCTAAAACCCCAGGATTGCCAGAGAGCCACTTTTGGGGCCTCAGTTGAATGCTTGACATGAATAGCTTTGGGGAACTAAAAAAAATAATAAAATAAAAAATGAAGTAGAATGTACATGTATAGGATGTATGATGTCTCTTACATCCTACTGACATTACTGTTTTCACTTTATGGCCACTCTAGATATAATTCTACATGATCATCTTACATAGCTAAAATAATTTACACCAACATCAGAACATTGAGTCTGTATAGATTATAGGAGTAATAGACCTCTCAGAGATGTGACTGGAGATCAGATTTGGGGTGGCTGAAGGTATTTCTATGTTGCAGCTGCCCCACTGTACCAACATGTGAACACGCCCCCTTGTTTTGTTTGACCTGGTCGTGGACACGCCCTCGGAATGACACAAGCGTCTGAAAGGCCAGAAAAAAATTTACGAATTGTTACTGCTGATTATAAAAAATATGCATTTAAAACAATAAAAATAAAGGCTATTGTGTGTGTGTGTGTGTGTGTGTGTGTGTGTGTGTGTGTGTGTGTGTGTGTGTGTGTGTGTGTGTGTGTGTGTGTTTTAATCTAAACTCAGGAAACGTTTTTTTTTAACATCTGAATCTAAAGCCACGCGTGTGTATCCAGAAAATCGCAGCTCTCCAGGTTGCCAAGTTCATTCACGTTCAGCTTCCTCTATACAACATAACTCCGTTTTGTCTCACCGAGCTTCTCTCAGCTAGAACTAGAACCAGATTAGAACTCACTTTTATTCGACAGTTCGGTAAAATACATACAAATGTAACTATACACAGAGGAGCGCTCGAAAAAACACGACTGCCCCTACGAGCGGCGCGGCTCGTGCGCGAGCTGTTCCTGTTGTCGCGCGTGCGGAGGAGCTCACGGTCTTCTCTTCCTCTTTTACCTTCTTCTTCTTCTTTAAAAATACGAATATAATAGGCAGAGAAATCTTTATTCTTTAAACAAATCAGACACGTGTTTTAATTTATCACATTTAACAATTACAAGAGTTTCTCGTGTGCGCGCGCGGCTCTTTCACTCTGTGTTCCCGCCATTTTTTCAGCACCAGACGCTGTCCGCGCGCCGGATCACGGTTGTAACTGAGCGTGTCTGACTGAACAGTCCCTTAGACACAAATAAGCATCATGTAAACGTCAACCCGGAACTAACCTACATTCAGAAGTCCCTGTGTGCGTGTAATTACAAACGTGTGATGAACAATAACTGCGTCTCCACTCTGTTAAAATATTGGAGGCTTTTTTGTTGTTTTTGTTCCTGATTTTAACAAGAGCGACCATAACATACATAGATTTAGTCCTGCTGAAAATCAAATCGGGTTTTTTTGGACAGTAGGGACAGATAATAACCCACCATTTACAGGACACCATACAAAGAACTCTACAAACGGTGATATTTTACTTCATTTATAGTACCTCTCCCCTGGCGGAATATACTATTTTAACTACGGGGGGAAGAGGGAGAGAACGTTATGGAATACGTTACGTATAAAACCGTATATTGTTACACGTAATTCTAAGAAATTATATACTTTCCGAAAAATGTAACATACTATTTAGTACTGTGGTTTGTGATTTCGGACGTACTTTGTGTTTCTCATACACTCTCTGCGTTCTCCCCTACTTTTCCAGTGCATTTGGTACAGCCCTGTACGTTTAAACCGAGAGGACACCCGTAGCGACTTCCCGATGCAAAAAAAAAAAAACCAGAAAGACAAAAAAATAAATAAATAAATAATAAAAGAGTAGCTAGAAGCAGAGGCGAGGGGGAACGGAGGTGTAAATACAAAGCGAAAGCTCTCTCTCTCCTCTCTCTCTCTCCTCTCTCTCTCTCTCCCTCTCTCTCTTTCTCTCTCTCTGTCTCTCTGCGTGTTTTATGAAATGAACGACTGAAGAGGGTAACACGCACACAAATACAGAGGACGCGCCTTCGCGCCAGGAATGAGCTTTTCATATCACACTTATTCCACGTTACATGTTTCTATGCGCGTGTAAATATCTGCCCGTGACTACAACTGTAGGTCGGGAGCTGCGCGTGCCATCCCGAGACTGCCTCACGCACTTCGGAGGACCAGCCGCCGCTGACTTGCCGCCGCTGCTAATCAACGGGTCGCCGTCGACGATGACAACTTTAGCGAACGGACAGGCGGACGCCTCGGTGCACGCAGCGGCCGGCGCGAACGGGCTCGTGAACGGAATAAGCCACGGTCACGGCGCGCCGGGCTGCGCCACCATTCCCATGAAGGACCATGACGCCATCAAGCTGTTCGTCGGCCAGATCCCGCGCAACCTGGACGAGAAAGACCTGCGGCCGCTCTTCGAGGAGTTCGGCAAGATCTACGAGCTCACCGTGCTGAAGGACCGATTCACAGGCATGCACAAAGGTAGGGGGGGGGGTGCTCCGGCTCGGGCTTGTGGCGCGCGCTCATCACGGTCTCCGTGGAAGGAGAGGGTATGATGGATTATAGAGGCGGTGAGATTAGGGTCCCCACGCAGAGGCTTTTATTACAACATGGCAAGTTGTGTGTTGTTATTGATTGCTCTTCTGTGTGTGATAAAAAATAATAAAGTAAAAGTTGATGTTTGTTTTTGTATTATTGTCTATGAGCGTTATTACAGCATGCATCTGGTACAGTTTAAAGGAACGAGCATGTGTTTGGATCTGCACAGTTTTCAGGCTGCGCGTGCGTGTGTGCCTGCGTGTGTGTGTGTGTGTGCGCGCGCGCGCCTACATCCACACATCACGACAAAAGGTCGACACCGTATTTAGCACGACTGAGCCGGATTCAGTGTTTGACATTTTCACTGACAGCACACGAGACTTTTATAGTTTCATAATTCAGCATTATTACTGCTCATAAAATGAAGAAAATTTAAAACCATTGAGGGTGTCTGTTAGTCCCAAGTGGGAGAGCCTTT
>JAOVVF010000019.1:4783512-4805208 GCA_028565595.1 Duopalatinus emarginatus
TATAAAACCAAGTGTTTCTGTCTCTATCCGAAAATGTTTTCACTTTGGGAGGTTAAAGAAATCCAGTGAATTTTTAAAGAACCATCTATATAGCTATTTTATATACCCCTTATATAGCTATTACAACCAATTTATGATTTTAAATAGCAAAATTACTCTAGAAGTGCATTTTTAGAGGATGTGCGTTCTTTGGTGTCTCTGTTGAAGAACCTTGAACTGTACACCTTAGTGTTTCCCTATCAGAAAGGGTTCCAAGCAAAACATTTTTGGAGGTTAAAGAAACCTTAACACACTCTAAAAAGAACTTAATCTTGAATGTGGGATTTCTGTATCTGTGAAATGTTATTTTATGGCACATTTACTTCAGATTTTGTCTAAAGAACCTCAACTACATACGAATCAAGTTCCTCTACTGTTTCTCCATTCACAATGTTTCCATCATTACTCTGCATTGAGTATTCTTTGTTGCCTCTGTTGCACCAGTTGATCTCTTATACAGAATCACGCATCCCTGCTTTTGCACTCTCTGACACCACCGGCTCGTTTCTATGGAGTCGTAATTATCAGCCGTGCAGGCAACCCGCGTTGTGATCGGGAAGAATTCCCAAAAACGCTTCGTCTTACGTGTGCCAGGGGATCTCCCCTGAACCTCGTCTCCAGGGTGCCATTATTTCCCAGTTCTGTCTAATTGATCTGCTTCACCCTGACTTGGGGGTCATATTAGTATCTAATAGAGCCATCCATCCCCAGGAGAATAGGGACAATATACTGTCCTATGCTAAACAAAGAGTAGCAGGTAATGATAGTGTTAAATATATGAAGCAGCAGAACAAATGGTTATGAGCGGAGGGAGTGGAGATGGTGACCGAGGCGGAGGGGAGAGCTTATCTTTTATTAATACGGCAGCTGTAGTAGTGACTCCCAGTCCGGCGGTTAATCATGTTGGCCTTGAACTATGGGTGTCCACATGGGCTGATCCTACGAAGTGACTCCTTCCAGGGATATATAGCCTTCGCTAAGTCTTGGGCAATGCTTGTTCATTAGTAAGGCTCTTAGTGTTAGCAGCGTTCATACCTTTTTGCACTGCCAGTGATACAAGTTGCATCACCCACTGGTCGATTGTACATGTATGCTACAGGCAGTTTATTTGTCACAGATCTCTGACTTATCAACCATGTGCCTCATTTTTATTGCTTAAAATGTCAGTAGTCTGTATGCATACAAATTTCCTGTCCATCATTTACACCTGGTCTTGTTTCAAGTACCTATCTGGATGAGGTGGAGTTGTTGGAGTAATTGAGTAGAACATTCCCAACCAATATGATATTCAGTGAATCATGTGAGGCTTCGATCTTGCCCTAAAGCTTCCGTAGATGTTCCATATTTTTTTTGTTGATTTGTTAATTCGGCAGTGTATTCAGCTGTTTTAGGGTTTTTTTTTTGCTTCCTGTATGTATTATGCTGGAGTGGCATGGGCTTTAAAATATTGACATATTGCTTGGGGTTTATATGCAAATCTAACAGAGCCATCCATCCATGAGAAGGTATGAATGCTGCTGCTCATCCTGTGATGAAAGATGCAGATCCTCCTCCATGCTAAACAGATAGATGTTACCCATATGCTGGTTAATGATAGTATTAAATGTAAGTAGCGGAGTGATTGGGGATGGTGGTAAAAGCAAGAGGGGGAAGCTTATCTTTTATTAATAGTGCAAATGTAGTAGTGACTCCCAGGCTGATTGTTAATCATGAACGCCTTTGCAGAATGATTCTTGGATGTGTGGTGTTCATGAATGTCCTGGTTTTTATTAGTGAAGCCCTGGCTGCTTCCTAGAACCTGTTGGGTTTCTGTATCCACAGTGGTTCTGACTAGTGGTGTAACAGAACAGCCCTATCGGTATTTGTATTCAGATTAAAACCTGAAGTAGGTGTAGAATACAGTGGTTTGGTTTTACTTGTGTGGCTTTAAATCTGTCCGCTTGCCCACAATACAACAAGAAAACAAACAGTATGTCAATTTGTATTTTTTAACTGTTTAGACTGTTTCATGCCCAGTCCTCATATTTGTGATTCCCACATTGTTTGTTATGAACCTTGTTTGTTCTATTCACACATTCCTGAAAAACCACGACTCCTCCATGCTCCTCTCTTCCTCCCACCACCTTCCCTCTTCCGATCTTCTGCATAGCTCTGCCTTTCTTTCATCCTTCTCTCCTCATTCACCCATTCATCTGCTCAAAGTCGGAGAGTCTGCAAGTGAGATCCCAATCCCTGTAGGCCTGCAAATAGCAGCTGGGTAATGTAAATGGCACAACTTCAAGATAAATAAACATTTTCAACTGAATGGCAAATATTCGCCTCTCGGAAATGGCTGCTCCTTGCAGGAGACGATTGCTCGATTGGTTTGTTGACAGGACAAGGCTGAAGCCACATCTTGCCAAAAACCACTGCGGTTGCTGATGGGATGTTTAATTAATTTAAAGGCAAAGCAAGTCTCATTTTTAAATAGGTTGCAGAACAGTAAAACAGTGCAAGAGCAAAACAGTGTGTGCCGTAAGCAACGAGCTGCCCTTGCAAAAGTGGAGCATTTGAGGCAGCATTTCAGCATGGGTGATGAGGGACTGCCATAATAAAACATGCAAAAGGAGAAGCTTTCCATTTTACACTACACTGCTAAATTCACAAACTTTATTTTTGATCGTTGTTATGCTTGTACAGGGGGTCTATTTTTGCACACAAGCTTGACGGCTAGGCAGGGATTTGAAGTTTTTTTTTTCTTTTTTTACAAAACTTGCTCTGATATCTCCTCTGTACACAAGTTATTTAGCTATTAGGGGAAGAGGGCTTGAATCTCAGAGAGCAAGAGTGATATAGTGGAAAGCTAGGATTTATAGGAATAGAATGGTAGAGAAAGGGGGGACATGAGGCAGCTTAGACTTATGAAGAAAAGAAAGTGAAATATGTTTAAGGGATAGAAAAAATAAGTGCTTGTTGGTTTTGCTGTAGAGGATAGGATAAATGGATGGATGGACGGATGGATGGATGAATGGATGCAGCAGAAACAAATAGGCTGTCGGAGCATAGCAGGAAATTTGGTAGTTTGGTAAGAAAGATAGGTCCTGGATCAGATTTGGGTTTAAGAGGACAACGAGTCCATTCTCCAGTGATTTCATTTGGTAGCTCGGAGTGACTCAGCACTGCTAATAGAGTGCATTTGTCCTGGTCACCAGCAGGTGCAGAGAACACTGTGAGGAGGACTCCAGAGTGAAGTATTTTTCCTGGACCCCTTTTAGTGCACAGCTCAGTCCAGAACAGTCTCTCCCCAGTGCATGCTGGGATGGCAGCTCAAAGAGAGTCTGACTGCCTGACTCCCTTGTGACTCACCTAGCTCACTTTTTAACCAGCCCGAGGCTTTGTTATCTGTGTTTTTGAAAAGTGTACTGCCATATATTTGGTCCTCTCCACAAATACAGATTATGGTTCTCAGAAAATACACAAGCAAATCATTGAAAAAAAATGTAACAAAGACAGGGAAGAGTGTGCTATGCGTTACTGCATAGCAGGACAAAATTTTAGCTTCCCCGCTGTAATGAAGTTCATTAGAGTCTGGATTTTCACTGAGACATTTGGTTGTCCTTGGTGGAGAGGGAGGGAGAAAGAGAGAGGGCTTGGGCGTGTTATTTTTTTCTCCTGCAGCATGGTGTTAATTCAGCTTGCATTCTGGCTACAGGATTTCACTGCTCTTGCATCATCTGCGCACACAGGGCTTCTCTTTTTTTCACTTTCGGATCTGTGGATATGCTCCTCCTCGCCCTTCCCAAATCCTCTCCTCTCTCTCTCTCTCTCTTTCTCTCTCTCTCTCTCTCTCTCTCTCTTTCTCTCACACACACACACACACACTCTATCTCTGTGTTTCTCTGCCCAGGCTGCTCTTTGACGACAATGCCACATGATCAATGCTGAGCGTTTTGTTTACGAGGGAGGCAACATGTGTCACTGCGGAGGTCGTGCCTGCTCATGGTGCTCCTTCCCACCTGCCTCTTGACAAGAAGTACCAAGAGATAAATACGCAACACCCCATGAACACATATGTAAATACGTGGAGACGGCCCATTTTTTAGCCAGACTGTAGAGAAGGTGGCAGCACAGCTATTGTACGTTTATTATTGGAGGGGATTGCCACGGGGGTTGGCCATCAGGCGGAGAGATAGTTAGTCACCCTGAGCGATGACTAGGTGATGGCAGAGATGGGAAGTGCAAAGAGCTGGGAGGGAAAAAGCATAGACACAAGAGCTGAGCTGCCTGCCAGAGCTGACCTTCGCATGGCCCTTATTAAATACTGCAGCCCAGGAGTAGAAACTGAACTGGGTCAGGACAAAACCATTCCTTCTTACCTTCAGGGCACTGACCTGAAAGTGCAATTAAAAAAAAAAAAGTAATTCCCATTTTTGTCCTTTTTAGACAGCACGCAGAAGTGTTGGATTAAGCATGTGCGACACTTAATCCAGCACCGCTTGATATCCATTAAACCCTTTTCAGGAAATTGTCGTTGCTCTCTTTGTCAAAAAAATCCTAAAAGTGGGTCAGCCAGTGTAGACATAATACTTTAAAGTGAATTTAAAAAGAGGCAGAGGGGAAATAACTTAACAGAATGCATCAGTATTTGTGCTACAGCCGATTTGCCATTTTCATCAGCCCATGTCAGGTCTACTTTTCAGAACTTTCAGACAGGGAAAAAAATGCAAATGCACTGCATTAAAGAAATCCACACTGTAGGAATTCCTGAAATCTCTTCACGCTGAAAGATTTATGTTTCACTTAGTGACCATGCAGGGTGCTCATTTATTCCAACTAGTGAAAGAGAAGAGAATCTAAAGAGCAAAGCAGGGTCCAGTATAAAAGTTTTAGCATTTAGAAAAAACGTCGTCTCTTCTCTTCTCTTCTCTTCTCTTCTCTTCTCTTCTCTTCTCTTCTCTTCTCTCCTCTCCTCTCCTCTCCTCTCCTCTCCTCTCCTCTCCTCTCTTCTCTTCTCTTCTCTTCTCTTCTTGTCTCAACTCACCTCTCCTTTTTCATGGACCTTGTAGTCACTGTATCACCATTTCAACAGCCTAGCTGTTCTCTAGCAGCAGGAAAAACAGATTTATAAAGGAAAATAAATAGCTTTTTTTCAGTTGTGACATGTCATTTAAGTGGCTTTGACGTGAGGTTTGTGAGATTAGAAGATGAGCCATCAGTATATAAAATACATAGAAAACTCTGAGTGCATCCTCCCGACTTGGTCCTGTTTCAACTACCCAATTAGGACAGCGTGGAGTTGGTGGTGTAATTGAGTAGAACTGATATGAAATGCAGAGAATTAGGAGGCTTTCGATCCTGCCCCTCAAGCTGCTGTAGACATGATTTGTTCATTCAGCAGTACAGGCTGCTGTTTAGGAACGTTTTCGTGATCTAATAATCTAATCTAATCTAACCCATCAATAGCCTGAAATGAAATTATTAGTAAATATTCCATTGTGAATGGAATTGTGTCTGTCTTTAAAATGTAGTGAGTTTGTACAGTGGGTTAGCAAGCACATTTAACTAGTAATGTTGCTTTTTATAATATGGATATACAAGCTATATTTTAGTATTTATTTTCCGACATTAATGCAGATGGTCCATACATTTGTTTTTTAAATTCAATTTAATTTTATTTGTAATAATGGACATTGTACCCAAGCAACTGTACAGAAATGTTAAAAATCTTGGTTTTACATTTATATAAGTTTTATGATGAGCAAGATGGAGGTGACATTGGCAGGGAAAACCTTCCTGAGATGACAAGAGGAAGAAACTTTAAGAGAAACTAGACACAAAGGGGAATTCATCCTCATTTGGGTGACACGGATAGTGCAGTTCTTTAATTCTGCTATATCAGTTTATCAGTAATCACATAAAGTTTTAACATAAAATCTGATTTTCTTTGTTAGCTGTCCACTGATAAACACTTGACTGATGGAGAATAAAATTTATTACTCATATAACATCATATTATCTTCATCACCGTATTGCTTTTCAACTATATACTACAATAATATGTTTTACCTTTTACTAAGTCACATTAATAGGTAGTCGCTATGGTTTCCTTGGCAGATAGCTTCTTAGCCAGGTCCAGAAAGTATGCCACCAAGATGTATGATAAGATGTATTATGAGCAGAAGGAGCAGAAACAATGTTTACTTTTCTCAATTGCTGTAATCTATTTGTGGGTAAAAACATCAGCGGCAGTCTATTTTAGGTACATTGAAGCCATCACGCACATCACCAGGACGGAACTTAACACCAGCTGCGACTTGGAAGGAAATAAACTGTATGATAATTCACTCCATTTTGTATACAGTTATGTGATAATACATATTCTTGTTTTTCCTCAGTAGCATCTAGACCATTACCTTTAAATACAAGCGGTTGCCTTCAAGCCCCAAAAAAATGCAAACATTAGTCACTGTAAATATTGTTTCTTTTAATAATAGGGCTTTATTCACATTGCTTTATTACTTAATTCTGCACGCAGCCAGTGAGGTCATAAAATCATATGCAGGCCATATGATTACCACACTTTTTGAGCTTATGGAATGAATAAAAAACAATTCAACGGTTAAATCGATTGAAGGATTAAGGACTTAATACTGCTCCATAATCAAGGCAAATTCATGCACATAACTTTATGAATAGCATTAAGTCTGAATATTGATGTTCGCAAATTCAATTACCTCCTCACTACATGTGCGCAAGTCATCCCTCAGAGAATGTCTGTTAACATCTCAGCCTCAGCCTCAGAGAAACATTTGATACTGTAACATTTTCTAAATGTTTGCTCTTTATCTACCTACCTGTATGTACACGCTGCCCAAACAGACCATATATCATACATGCGAAATGACAAAAAAGAACTACTGAGTCAGCAGAAGAACGATTCGGCTGAACTGAAAGCAAGCGCATGCAGGTATATGTGCTTAACCATCTTATTCTAATCTCCGTGTTACATCACATCGGGGAAGCAGGGTCCAGATCGTTTTCATTGCGAGAACTGATTTAAGGTGAACAGCATTTTAATTACACTTTGGTGGAGAGGAAAGGATGTAACAGGGGAGGCTTTTAAAGATAATCCACTTTGCTTAGTTTTTACTGTTCAGGGAGGCCGAGCAATGGGATACACTGATCTATAGCAATGTTCTTTGGTTCAGGAACTCATGCTCAGCCACCGTTCTCTCTCTTTGCTGTGCAACTTGGTGCTAAACAAACAGCAAGACGATATTGTATTGGGTACATACGGAGGAAGGAGTCAATGTTTGCCACCCCAGTGCACATGTTAGATTTACACCAGTGCTGAGTGGCATTTTGTGTTGCTGCCGCCTGCACGGATCAATGCCGCGTAGGTCGCAAGGAGTGCACAGGCATACTCAGTGGCAGAGCACATGCACTGCTGAGAGACACAAGCTCTACTTTTTATCAAGACCTATTTTTTGTATTCAGGTTTGCTTATCAGTCTAATAAGATGAGGTTAACTATAAATAAGGACATAAATAACTATTAATAAGGGCAGGAGAGGATATACAATCTTACAAAGACAAACCAATAAATAGTTTGTCTATTGTCTAACAATAAATAGTAAATAAAAATTATAATCTGTGTAGTCAGGAACTGCTTTCTGGCAGTGGCACTTCAGCTAGATGATAATTTGTGTGTGTGTGTGTGTGTGTGTGTTATTCTGCAGTAATGTGAAGTATAGTGTAAAGAAAAGCCATAATCATACATTTTCTATACAATTGCTTGTTCACATGGCTGACATTTTGTTGTTCTGCTTTTGCTGAACATGTTTGAACACATCCGAGCACTTCCTAGTGTAGAAAAACAGCTTATTTAACCATATTCAAATTATCACCACCATTAATAATTTTCTAAAGTGTTAAAGATGTAAATGTGCCCTTTTTTTGTCTTTCATTCTGTCATTTTTGAGCATTTCTCAAACAAAGTTTCAGTGGTGTTTCTAATACATTTAGTTACCTGATATTAAATACATACTTCTTTAATCACTCTGCTACGTGGGTTAGAAACCCTAGAAATGATGCCAGTGTTTACAAGCCAAACACCACAGCCATACTTTTTTATTAAACTTTAGGTACAGTTTAATATAATCAGTCGTTTTATTGTACTTTTTTTGTAATAAATCCTATTTGATGAATGTATATATTTGTGTTTATTAGCTGTATAATAATTATTGGGTAGTTAATGATGCTCCTCGACTGTTATAGTCTGATGTTTCAGCAGCGGGGCATTTAGATACATAACGCTAGATGTTTTAGCAGTGGGCCTTCTGATATTGTGGAAGTATTTTACTTTGATAAACCAACAGATCATTTTTCATTTTCCCGTCCTCTTTATCCTAAAATCTATCAGTAAACAACTTGGCACTGTTGTACTGATCTACAGTACTCAGCCTGCGGCCTTGTGCTTACGACCGCAGCACACCAATGTCAATATCTCATGACATAGCACAAACTTTGAGTGTATTATTGCTTAAGTAACCAAGGTAAACATTTACTAGCCAAAATAATAATGGTTACCATAGTTACGTGGTGTTAAGAAAACCTTAAACCATTGTTTGAACATGGTTACAATGGTTTAATCGTAATTTAACAAACAAAACAAAAACAAAGTGTTTATTACTTGAGTTGCAATTCATCCTTACTTGTGTAGGAATTAGTTGTTACAATCTGTTACAATCTCTCCTTTTTTCAGTCAGTAACATATAAACAATTGGTTGTATCTGGATCCAGCGAAGTGCATTTAGAGAAAACAAATGTGTTGCATATGTAGTTTCCTCCTCACGGACTTAAGCACCTACATAAAATAGCATCGATGCTAATTTGATTCATGCCATCCAAGAAAATCCCCATCTTCTTAGCAGCGGTGTATTAAAACTGCTCATGTTGCATGTGATGTATCACAATAAACCGGCACGGGTACATCTGTGTTTTGTGCTTCGGATGAATAAGTGCACCGAGCACGTAACGCCGGCTCTCCTGGGTTGCCTGCATATGGTAATGTGGCATTGTGCATCACCAGCTTGAGTTTTCATTATGCAGCCTGTGATATATGGCGGTTCCGGATAGAGGCTAGTCATTTCCAGCGTAAGCATCGTGAGGCAGTTGGAGAGGTGCGTGTCAGGTTGGGGTGGATAGGCTGCACTTCATCAGCGGCATGAAACACGAAGGGAAAATAGAGATGGAGATGATACAGGCTTGCAATAACATGAAGCTGGACGCCTACAAGAGCGAGAGAGTGAGAGAGATAGAACATGTGTGTGTGTACCCGCTTGACATCGAATATCTCCATTATGGAAGAGGAACATAAAAATATTGATGCTGTAGGCACATGCTGGTTCTCTTGAGGTTTGAATTCTCTCATACATCTTGAATAAAAAAAAGTAAAATCATTTTTTTTTGTGGGTAGACATATATGACTATGTTTGTTTATCGGAAAAGCCAGATTGAGATTATTATTATTATTATTATTATTATTATTATTATTATTATTATATAGGAAAGGTAGTTAATGGGAGTTAAAAAGAGTGTGCACGTGTATCTGCTATATTTATACACCAGAAAAAAACAGTTGAGGAGTTCATCGCCTGCAAGACATCCGAGGTATTTGCATCCACACAGACTCGCTAGACTCTGAAACAGTAAACCATTATGAGATTATAATTAGCTCGGTGTCTACAGAAACAGTGCATTTGTTATTCATAGGGGCATGAAATTTTTTAATGGAAGCATTGTCATCAAATAAATCCTCATTAGCCATTTTCCTCACTTACTGCAGAATGTAAATAGGATTTTAATGTCAGAATATTTATTCCATCGAATGCCAGTGGAGTTAAGTGAGCCTGACATCAACCAATGGACACCATAAACTGAACACTTTTTAACTGAGAGTTGATTTTTGTTTTCTTAGTTTCGGGATACTACTATTATAATTCAACAGGTTTGAACATGTAGCCAAGACTATTAAAAGCATAAGACTGATTTTTTTAAATCCCTCCAATATTCTGTTAGTGATTGGAATTAAGAATGTATCAGTTTAACTTTCCATCTTTGCTGGATTGGGATAAATAAATAAGGGTTGGTTATGAAGGCACTATTTTTTAAGCTACTTAACCATGTCCATGTCAGTGTACATTGAAGTGCAAGACAATGCCTTTTCATTTTCTATAAGAGTCTAGAAAGAAATAAAAATCAGGAACCAAGCAAAGGAAAGGAATAGAGCCAGTGGAAAAAGCACTAGAGTCTGAGGAAAAGATGAGAGCGAGAGAGATCAGGGGAGTCCCAGAGACAGCTGTCATCCTCCTTGCAGACTGATGGCTTTTGGCTGGATTCCACCCTCAGCAATGACCCCTCTGTCCTCTGCAGTAATTTATAGATGACGTTTTTAAAGATTTAAGCACTTTTTTGTGACCATTGTGGCCTCAGATTCAGAATGACCTTCTGGTGTGGCAGGAGGAGGAGTAGGCCTGGGCAAAATGAGTCATGAGACTAAGGGAGACGTGAGTGATGTGAGCGTTTTTATTTAAATTAGTTCACTTCAGGTTTGGTTCAGGAAGGAAGATATTTTTGAATTATGCAGTCTCACACCTTTGTGAAGTAGATTGAACCAAGGTGATTACAGGACTGGGGATGAAGAACAATCTTTAATTTAGGTGACTTGACTTGAGTGCCAACCTGTCTGGGGTTACTAACTCACCAACAATGAATCCATAAAACAAAAACATGAAGGTCAATTTTTAATAATTCATTTCAGTTCTGCATGCAGAAAAAAAGCAAAAGTAGCTCTGCCCAAGTAATAGCGAATGTAATATAAGGTATAAATTCATAGTTGTGGACAGAAAACTGGTGACTGGGCATTTTAAGCATTAGCTCCTGTCCCTACAGAAGAACCATTGCTAGCTAACAAGCAGACACTAACAGGAAAAGGAAGCAAAGTAGATGACATATGAATAGGGTTTATTCATATAGTGTTATAGGTCTTTATCGTCAGAGAGACTGAAGATATAAAAAAGTGATGGATTGAGAGACCGAGTGGAGGAATGCAGCTGTTTCGTGGCCACTGGGATCAGCGGATCCTGGACCTGGAATATATATGAGTGTGATATGAGATCCTCATGTTTGAAGCGCCTGGGCACAATCTAAAAAAAAATTTCTCCAGCACGTTATCACTCATTTGCAATTTAATGGCCTCCGAGATCCCAGGCTAACCCCAGCAGCCTGTCCCTCGCACACCAGAGCCTATTAGCGCGAGTTTTTAATCACAGCACCGAGTCTCAGACCAGCACCTCCAACAGCAGCTTCGTCCAATCCTTCCCCACCCTGCTGACCATTCAGCCAAGACAGGAAGGTGAGAGAGTGCAGACGATATGTCCTCATCAGGGCCTAATGATGAACAGCGGTTTCCCATCCTCCCTGGAGGACTTGGAGGCCTGAACACGAGATGGCCAGAGGTGGAAAGTGTTACCGCTCGCTGTCTTTCGAACTTTGGTGTTAGGGTGCGTTAATGATTAATGATAATGATTTGCTATGGTTAATGATTTGCTATGGTTAGGAAATCCAGTTGACCTAATACATGTAAGCAGCTATGGCTTGAATGGGAAAGAATATTCTACTGTCTATCAGTCTATCAGGTTCAGCCTTATAATATGGGGTCTTATCATAGACAATTGCATGTATATGTAGGCAGTGGTATCTCAGAGTTTAAGATGGTGACCTTCTACTATTCCTCAACTGCTCTGTTGTATAAAAGAGACAAATATAAGTCGCTCTGATTAAACGCATCTGCCAAACTAAAGGACTTGAAAGGATTTTTAAGGCAGTGTGTAATCAGACTATGAATAGCTGAATAGCAAGAACACACAACAATGTGCTAAACTAAACCAGCCAAAGGTTTCTCCAATGGCAGAATAGCTTGAAGCTTAAAGCTCTACTAAATTCTGCAGCAATAAGACTGTTCCTTGGTGGTGGTGTTCTTGATTCCAGAAAAGTAAGTAAATGATACATTATTAGGCCAGCTAATAAGACAATGTTTGTAAATCTATTTTTTTCTTCTCTGAAAGCCAAGATAGCCTATTTATTCCAGCATCGAACTCTGAGTTGCTAAAGTCTGTCTGATATTTGCTGGCCAACCACAAATGCAAATGGTCACACAAATTGGTTTCTGATTGAAGTTTGAGTGCTGTTTATGCTCAAACTCTAAATCAGCTTGATGATCTGATTGAAACTGAGATGTTAAAAAGAAAATTTGCAGTTCACTTAGAGGGAGAGACAGAGCGACAGAGGGAGAGAAAGAGAGAGAGCGGCTGGTCTGCCACAGGCATAAATATTAATAATTATGAAGATAGTGGAAATACTTTGCAAGCAAGAGACGGATCAGCCGTAGCGGTTTAGCAGTGCTTTCCATTTATGCCAAAAATATGGGTATCAGCATGCAGCAGCCTAAAGGTGTGTGTGAGCATGTATTAGTGTGTGTGTGTGTGTGTGTGTGTGTGTGTGTGTGTGTGTGTGTGACTCCAGTAGAGAGCAGCTGACATTCTTTCCGGCATGTGTTGATCTCTTTAGCATTAGCGGCACACTCATTGGAGAGGTTTGCAAGTGCACGTTTGATAAAGAGCCTGGTGTTTACAAATCCTATTATGTCTGTTTCATGTGTCCTTGGAGTTGATTGCCAGTCCATGTTAGCTTTAGCAAATGTCTTAATTGCGTTAAATGGAGGGAAAAGCTGACAGATTAGAAGCCATTAATGAGTGTTTTGCGAGCAAGCGTATTCCCGGGATGACGCTTTTGTTCATTTGCCATGGAAGACAAGGGAAGAGAGAGAGAGAGAGAGAGAGAGAGAGAGAGAGAGAGAGAGAGATGGCGTCACCTTGAAACTCAAAAGCACAGGAGAAACAGGTCATTGTGTCTTGGCTAAAAACGAGGCTCACTTCATCTCTTATTCCATCTCTTGCCTGGCCTAAGCCAGTTTCTGTCATTCTGCTCACTCTTGCCCCTTTTTTTTCTCATGCTTGTCTCTCCTTCATGTCTCACTCTCCTGTAAGACAGATAAGTCCACTAATGGGGGGTTTAGAGGACTAGGTATAAATAGCACTGGATGAATTATTAAGGGACCCTTGCTTGGTAATAACCCCACAGGACCCCATTCCACTATGACACAAAAGATAGAGGGAAAACAATTAGCTGGGAGTTTCTCTTGAGGATGAGTACAGCAGAAAAATCCGGGGACATCAACACACTCTTCATCTTGCCTAATAAAGCCAATTAAGCTAGAGGAATCAATGGGTCGGAGAGCATAGAGTAGATGATCCACGTGTTCGCTATAAAGGTCCTGTCTTCTTTGTTGTCCAACCGAGTGTAAGGACAGGAGGACAGCACAGGGACAGCAGAGAGGAGAGGAAAGCAGCAGAATATTAAGGGGCTGTTTGTGTCTGCGGCAGTGGAAGGACGACACAGCAGAGGCAGGTCACCCTGTCTCAGACTCAATTAGCTCTACCATGCTGGTGTTTCCCTTTTGTCCTGCCCTCGGAAAAAACCTTCGTCCGACCACTTCACATATCACTACTCTGTGAGCGAGCAAGGACGCTGTGATTTATTGAACTTTTCCATTAATTTTGCATGTTAATCAAATGTTGGTCGGCTTTACTATTACAAGGTTGACAATAACTGACATCATTTCCATTAATGTTAGCAGAGAACAGCTTTTTCACACACACACACACACACACACACACATTCTTTATTCACTCCAACAGTGCTATGGGAATATTTTGTGCACTCAAGACATTTCTTGGCATCTATTATTGTAACCTTCAGTTCTTGTATTTCAGCACTTGGCAGACTCCTTTAACCTCAATACTTACGGGCAGTTTGCATTTCACCCTACATGGCTGGCTGCTAATTCAGTGTCTCCTGGAGTACACTCCTGTTGAACTACTATCCAATCTGTCCAGAAGGTGACATTACGTATCTTTCATTTGAAGGACCCGATTCATTCTTTTCCTAGGTCTATTCTGAGTGGACTGCTTTTACATATAGAGGTACAGGTGTAGTATGGAGTGTGTCAAGACCAAACCAAAACCAAGAACTTGAAGATGTAGAAACATGAAATATGGATGGCACTTATAATGATTCATCAGAGAAGCAAAGCTTCATAGAATGATATTAACACACATATTGCATTTGTGTACATTACAGGTATGTGACCACAGTCCATCATATGGCATAGAAATTGTGCTGTGGCCATGCCAGTGTGCATACATTGTAAAATCACCCTCGTTAATGTGATATATCATTAACTGGACATGGTAACTGCCAAAACCCAACCAATCAGGACAGGAAGATGACTATGTGTCTTTTGTTCATGTTCGCTTGTCATGGTAGAAAGCTTCATGTTTTGCACCTGGATTCAGACCTTCTTGCTTAGTTAGCCAAGAAAACTGACCCTAACTCTAACCGTGATAGTACAGTGTAAGAACCAGACATTGCTGGTTGGAGCAGCCGTGGCTCAAAGTTACCAGTACTGTGACCAGAACATCCCCCAGAACTGAACATCCCCCCTCGACTGAAGCCCTTGAGCAATGCACCTAACCCCCCAACTGCACCTCGGACACTGTGGGTCAGTTCCTGTTCACTGTTCACTGCCCCCTTATATGTGTGTGTGTTCACTGCACTAATAGGTCAAATTCCTCTGTGTAATTCAGTATGTCAATCACTTTACTTCACTTTCACTTAAATTACGTTTGTGTGATTGTGTAACTTGTCCCGGTGGTAAAAAGCTTCTATGCAGAACCTCTGCTCATGACAGTTCTTTTTTATTCATTCGTTGCAATAACCGTTTTGTCTTGCTCAGGGTCATATTGGCTCTGAACGATGGCAACACACCCTGGATGGGGCTCCAAACCATCTTAAGGCACAATCGTACCAGGTGCCCTAGATGTTTCTTTAAGAAGCTAAATGCATAACTTCTCAAAGAGCCCTTGAGGAATACTGTTTTTCTAATAGTGCATCTGGGTGAGGGACAGACTGGAGACATTATGATGCCTTCGTGTGCTTTGGGGATTAGTGCAAATGCAAATTCATGACCTAAAAGTTGCACAAAACAAGTAGAAGTTTCTAAATTGTTAGTGACCTTTAGATTTCCATCACTGTGGAGAGAAGGGCAGTTTCAGTGGTGGATTCTGTACTCTGTACTCGGAACCACTTTTTGCAGGCAACCGGCCGTAGATGTTATCAGGCGTACACATAAACTTGTTGGTTGCTAAATGTCTGCTTAAACAATATAGCATATATAATCAAAGGAAGATAGCAAAACAGATCAGGAGAGCTAAGAAGCAGACTGTGTAAGAAAATAGGAACAAATAACAGTGGAACTGCTGCAGTCTGCCTTTGTCAGCTCTTCTGAAAGTATTATAAGGGCTTTGTGCATGTGTGTGTGTGTGTGTGTGTGTGTGTGTATACTTTCCTGCTTAGTTTTCTCGGAGCAGTGCATGGGGGGACAGTGTTGTAATGATGCATTTTCTGCTCCATTGATTCCGCAGCTCAACTCCACACTAAATCCTTCACACGCAACACATTAGAGTCGGACCTTTTTTTTCCTCCTCTGCCAATCGATTAAGCGGGACTTACAGTCCACACAGCCATGCTCCTCCGGAGGTCTTGCAGATGGCACACGCTATCTAGAAGCGGGAGGCGGAGTTGGGACACAGCCGAATGCCATTTCAAGGTTCCTCTTCATTGACGGGAGGCAGGAAGGCCTGGTATTATACGCCATTAGAAATGCATCTCTTTTTTTTTTCTAATATTCAGCCCCACTTCTGTTCCATTCCACTGGAATAATATCACTCAAGACAAGGACTCATTAGTCTCCAGGAACAGTTCCTGAATATTTAAGGTCTATTGAATTGAAAAAAAAAAAAAAGGAAAGTGCTGGCATGGTCGCAGAGCTGAAAATCTCTCAGCACCCCCAACTCTCTTACTTTCGCCTCCCCTGGTTTCTCTGCATCTCTCGCTCAAATTACTCGCTGAGCTCATATTGCACTTTTCAAAGTGCATTTTTATTTAATCAGGGGTTTACTGCTTCCAATTAAATATTTGAGGGAGATGTGCAGGGGAGGGGCTTGCCGGAGTATTTTATACTCCGACCTTGAATAGTCAGACCATAGAGGACAGTTTATTTAAATTACCAGCGACTTGTGGGGCAGACAGAACAGAGGATAGAGGAAGCTTCGCTTTCAGTCTGCATTAGAAATCAGGAGATTGACAGGACAGCAAAACGCCAGTCATTCACACTCAGGTCCATAAACATCTGACGAGTAGCTATTGATTTTCGCAGGATAATGCAAAGCAGGCTGAGCGAGTCCAACATGGTAGTTAGACTGTTGCTCAGCTACAAATTGCAGTAAATGTCATCCCTTCCGGATGACTACTTAAATTAACTTCAGGCCATCTTTAGCTTGTAAACACTGGATTTATTTTTAAGAAATCTCACAAATTATGACCTATAGGCTTTGACAGCTGGGAAGCAGGTGCGTTATTTGAAACAAAGTTGGGAAATAATATTAATTGCATTGCATCCCCAGGGTCCTTTGTTATCAATGTGACCTATTTTGAAGGCAGTTTTAAAAAAGATCTAAGCTGAACATTAGAAACCTGAGCTATCTGCATGAAACAGTGCAAATTTTAGCTTTAGTTCAACAAAATGCGCTTTCTCATTTACAACACTTAAGCATACAAAGACAGCTCGGGCTAGCAAGCTTCATTTGAATAAATCTTTGTCAGCCCGAGTGAAAAAGGTGTTCTGCATCCTGGGAGTACACTTTAGGCTGCTTTCTGAGCTCTGACTGAAATCTTTAAAATCTCATTGGGAAAAAAAGTTCCTCTATGTTCAAAGGAAAAAGTCAAAGGTAAAACGCGACATCCTGCACTTCCCTTTTCTTTCTTTTTTTTTTGATATGAGGATATTAAATGAAACTAAATAAGTACAGTAGCATTTACAAAATTGTAGGCATGCAAGTTTTTTCTTAGCAATTAACCACCACATTTGAGAAAAATGACAGTATTTCCAATCATTTCATGCTGTTTCCAGTAATATTGTAATCCTTATCTTAAGTAATCTTAAAATTGTCGTAGAGAAAATATTTGCTAGCTATGTGTAAGGTATAAAGTACACATATAGTCGCCAAGGCAGGGGTGGACACAAATGGTACTGTTATTGGCGTTCATGAGAAACCAAATCCGAAACACTATCCGAACTAGGACAAAGATCAGAAACGAACTAGAAAATGGCTTGGTATATAAATGTGGATTTGAATATGAATTCAAATACTTTGCAACCTTTGTAAGTCTGGGACAGACAACAGGTGGGATGCAAAGTAATGTAGCTGGGTATCTTGCTTGGCAGCCTAGGGTTCTGGATACCGTTATCCACCATTGTAGGTGTCTGTCAGAAGCATGGCAGGGCTGTAAATTATTTTAGATTTGAAAGAAGATTTTAAACATATATTCCAAGCACTTCATGCATTACTTTATTTACAGGGTCAGTCTAAAGTCAGGATACCTTTGCATTTCAGAAACGAAAGGGCAAATGACATATCTGAATACCACAAGTAATGGGTGATAGGGCCTAGCTTTTATGTCCAGAACATGGCCGCCATCGTGAAAGCCTCCATATTGGATCAAGGGCAAGTTTTTTCCAACGGGAAGGTGGTCAGGTGTCTGGTGACTTTTGACTCACCCTGTACAGACAGGATATCTGATGACATACTCTGTTTCTGTTTTTGGACATAAAAAATTCTTACTAATTATTTTGATAGTATGTTGTCCCTAGTTATAGATATAAATAGTCCAGTGTAGGGGTCATGGATTGGCACATTTTAATATCAAAGCTGATAAATGGAAAAAAATCTAGCCAAAAAAAAAAATTGAAACAGATTAAACAGACTGATCAGAGTGTGAACAAACACTGTGTGTTTGCCAGTGTGAAACAAACACTAGGATTTGTCTTATTTATAGCCATAAACTTCATTAAGGTTAAGGTAACTCTTGTCACAATTCATGTCATGTTAATTGCAAGGAATTTTGTGTAGCTGGACCGATTCCAATACTTAGTTGAATACTTTAACCAAAAAAATCTATATGAAATGTTTTGACCTTTATTTAATGTATTCAGACATCTTCTTTCCCTTCATTATGAGAAACTGCAGCGTAGATATACATTGTCCTTTGTCTTACTTTCTCTCTATTTATTCAATCAATTCAAGTTGTTTCTGTGTAGGCGTGTGTGTGTGTGTGTGTGTGTGTGTGTGTGTCCCTTAGGGGTGTCTGCAGTCGGTGAGATAAGAAACGAGTGTAGGATACTAGGGGATAGTGTTCACAGAAGCCAGGAGATCTTATCTCTCTCTCTCTCTCTCTCTCTCTTTCTCTCTCTCTCTCCCTCCCTCTTTCTGTGTCTCACTCACCCTACCTGCCTCTTTTAGCACACTTCTTTCAGCCTCCACACCACTCTTTCCTACCCCAACTCTTTTTCATTCCTCTGTCGTCCTTTTCCACAAACCATTTACTCTAGCACTCTCTCCGGCGTCTCCCTCCCTCGCTCGCTCCCCCCTTGTTTCTATGCAATCTCTGCCTCTCTTGTCTTATCCGTCCTGTTTGTGCGGCTACACACACTCTCCACTCCCGATAAAGTGAATGCCTGAGCTGAGAGGAGAAGAGCACAATTGCTTTTAGGGGAAGAACAAAAATAGGCACCCAGCTGTTTCAGCTCATCCATTCTCTCTCTCTCTGTGTGTGTGTGTGTGTGTGTGTGTGTGTGTGTGTGTGTGTGTGTGTGTGTGGTCATGTATTTTATGCTTTGTGAGGGCATGATCAAGTGTTTCCTTGATGATGGCAATACATGGCATTACATTTAATTACATTGCATGGACATTAAGTTGAACCCTATGGAAACCATATGTGTTTTTTTTATCTACATATACATATATACATTTTGTTTTGTTTAGTTTTTAAGAAAACAGATACGTTGGCGTACTGAAGTCGGTTTACTGAAAGAATAAAGTTTATGCTCGTATTTGTTATCTAAAATTGGCTAGACTCAGGAAATCTGCGAACTAAGCCTAGCTAGTCTAGCAAAATGGCAAACCGTATTGTGTAAATAAAACCAGAAGCCATGTAGCAAGCTGTCTATATGTTTTTGTACTGTCTGGACACTTTGTTTAGCTATAGTAAATACATTTGCAGGTTTCCTAGCAAGAAAGCATCAGGCTAGATAACATCAGGCTAAAGATTAATCTATACTGTGTCGTTAATTTAAACCAGGAGTTACATTCTCACACAAACTAGGCTATTGTTAGGTTTTATTGACAGACAAAAAAAAGGTGTTTTTATTCAAAAAGAGAAAATATAAACCTCCAATATGTAGTCAACAAGTTAACAAGTTGTAGCCAACATGCAACTTCTTAGCTAAGCTAGTTAGCTTACTGATAGCAAGCTAGTTAGTCAGTTAAATGCATTACTGCAATCAAAGGCAAATGTTAATTTTCATTGAAGTTGTTAATGTTGCATTAATTATTAATGTTTTATTTTATCCTGATATGTTTATTGTATGAGATAACTGTTAGTTACAGCAGGATAGATTTTGCACTGGACTTAATTTTCTCTCAGTTTAGTCTGTGTTTACATATTCGTACATGTTCTTAATTCGGAAAAATGCTCTGTCATCCTAGCATTTTAACAGCTTCTCCAGCTATGTTACATCTCAGCTAATATGTGTAGCACAGGAAGTTGTAGGTGTCTGAAATGTAGAATGTTTAGACATACACACAAAATGAAAAGGAAGTTTTCTCTTTTTGTTAGTTTCTGTTCCAGGGCATCGAAATCTGCTTCCTGTTTTACTGTAAATACGAATAAAAATGTAAGATTTGCCTTTGGGTGCTAAGGTTTTAGTTAAATAAGATATTATTACAAAACTGTGTGTGTGTAAGTGTGTGTGTACGTTGTTGTGTTGGAGCGTGGACATGTCCCATGAGAGTGCTAGCATGTTCTGTAACATGGCAGAATGACAGACCCTCAGAGGAGTGAGCCAGGCTGTCATACTGAGCGCTCCCCATTGCTAATGAGTCAGATTTAATTAAAAAAGCCAGGCAGGGCTGCAGGAGGCAAACACACTCACACCGTCGATGGCGCAGCCAGGGTTAAACACACACAACGGACAGCAGGGAACATTAATGCTGACTCATGCTCAAGCCTCAGGGAGCACGCGTGTTTGTGTGTACATGCACACGTGTTTGTGTGTGTGTGTGTGTGTGTGTGTGTGTGTGTCTGTGGTGTCCCTGTAGTGCTGCAGAGCAGACTGCATTTCTTCCTTTCTAGATCTCTTAACTTCTAGGTTTTTTTTTCAGTTGTTAAAAAAAGATACTAAAGATATCTATGTGTTCAGCTAAATCAAAATAAAAACAGTTGAAAGAACTGGTACATTATATATTAGGGATATTGTTGAGGTAATCGTGACTGAGATAAAATAAGAGAATGTAAGAATATGAGATAAAAATGATTTTATTGCCTGTCAGATTCTTTATACACACGCATACATGCACACACAAACAAACTCTCCACTATCATCCATTCATTTCTGGTCATCTTCGATTAAAAAATAAAGATGCATCTTAACCGTTTTATCATCCAGCCTCGATCCGTTTCCAGAGAAATTGGACGCTCATTCATTTCAGTCATTTAAAGTCATTCCATGAGCTCGACTCTCACTCCATAGCTGGTAAATTTATTCGCTTTTCCACGACAGTACAAATAATGACCTCATAAACCTGCGGCGTAATGAAAAAGAAGCTCTCTCATATACGTTCACCAGAACAGCCAGAAGTGTTATTTATCATCCATGCTGGATATTACAGCCTGTTATTGTAGAAATTGTTACAAATAATTTCATATATCAAAGGTCCAAAATGACTTGATGAATTTGTTCACTGTTTTCAGTGTTTCAGGGTTTTTACTCTGAGCCACACTGACGTATTCAACACAAATGAAAATATCTCTGAGTAAATGCCTCGTACAGATTCAGAACTAGATTTTCAAATATCTTGTAGAATTCTTGAAAAAGAAGGATTGACATGTGAGGGAAAAAACATAATAGTGGGTGCTGTTATAGAAAACTAATCAATGACAATGTCTGCGATGAGGTACTGCTGAGTTACACCCGCAAATCAAATCTTAACCATATAAACGTCATGCAGTGTTGGATTCCACTTGAACAACAGCTATTCCACAACAATAACCATTTGTATTCATTAAAGAATAAGACATCATACTTTTTTAATCTGTTTGTAGTTACATTTTATCTTGTGGAAGGGTTAAGAAACCTCACTTACATAGTGTATAGCAGCTATAAACAACAAGCATCTTCAAGATCAGATAGGATAAGATTTGCTTAGTTGTAACGAACAGGAACATTTGCTGTGTTAAAGCAACAAAGGGATAGCTCAGTAGCAAGAGACCTCAATAGGAAGATAGATGTAGTAAAACAGAAAAACAGTGCACATTTTATTAAACAATATATATACAGCTATAGCACAGAAGTGAGGAGTCAGAGAATGTCAGTGGAAAA
>JAOVVF010000019.1:4805623-4819723 GCA_028565595.1 Duopalatinus emarginatus
TCCGATCTAGCACAGCTGTTGTACAGCTTTACTCACACTGGGGATCCCTTCCACAAATGCTAAAGACACATCCACAAATATGCACATAGTTATTAGTTTCTATAGAAATATAGAACATATTGTGTTTTAAGCAAAGGCTTGTATAGGATTTCCACATAAAGTGAGAACCGAATTCCTACAGCAAGTGTTTTTTTTTCCCCTAACGCCTAAGATGAAGGTTAGATATATTGCCTACATTAATATAATCGTATTATTTTAGTTATTTAAGGTCTGAACAGATGGTATGGTTCTATTGGAGCTCCATTACTAGGTAATAACCAACGTGAAGGTAAAACGTCAGAGCAAGATTTATTTTTCTGCTTCCCAGAATTAATCTGCTGTAGGTTTCGTATTAGAACTGAATTAGCATAAACATTAGCTTTTCCAAATATTGGCAATTAAAACAGATTTTGCGTAGTCATATTTACCCACTTCATTTACAAATGGTTTGCTAATTGTCATCCTTTTTTTTTCCACCCACACTTCCTTTTCCCTTAAGGGAGACCTCTTTTTTTTACTTCTTTGTATTACAGCAAGGACAAACTTGTTTTCTGGAGAGATACCAAGCATATGTGAGGCAAATTTGCATTTTAGGGATGTAGCAAAGTGCATGCTCTTCTTAAGCAACACACATGCACACACACATACACACACGATGCAGGTGCGAAGTGAGGATTAGGAAGAACTGAACATATGGACACTGCTGAGTTGTCACAGGAATAGATGACAGCAGTTCTCTGTCACTCACCCTGTCTTTCAGTTCTCTCGTCATCCCTTTTATGCATCTTTAACCCATACATTCTCACGTTCTTTTCCAAACACACACACACACACAAACGTCAAAACAAGACTGCGATTCAGGAAGCAGATATCTGACGGCTTGTTGACTGCATGTTTGCACCTTTGTCTCAGTCAGATTTACGAGAGAACCAGCTCATGTGCTTGTTTTTTGCTGTTGTTTTGATGATAGGTACTAAAGCTAAAACAAGTGCTGACTTTATTTTTGGGTGTGTATTTTTAATGTAAAGAACCTCTCCCTCTTTCTGTCTTTCTCTGTGTGTCTTTTAGGCTGTGCCTTTCTCACATACTGTGCCAGAGAGTCAGCACTGAAAGCCCAGACGGCCCTGCATGAACAGAAGACATTGCCAGGGGTAGGTCATCCTATTTCTCAAGCCAGTGCATAGAGAAGGTCCTTGCTGTAAAACCAAAAGCCTAGAGGGTGGAGCTGGACCTGATCCGACACTGCCTCTAACCATAACCCCAACCTCGAAGCCGTGCGACAGCATACATCAACACACAACCTAAATACTCTGACCTGAGTTGTCTGTAACCCCAGGAGCTGTAGTTCAGCTCCAACTCCACCCCCTGGACCTTCAGTAGTAAATGTGTACTTAATATTTACACAAGGCCGACACACACAGCACAAATACTCACAAACACACACTCATATTCTTTGTCTCTCTCTCTTTCTCTCTCTTGCACACACACACACACACACACACACACACACACACACACCACGCTACGGCGTCTACAATAGATAGCTTCAGAAAGCACCGATTCTTATTTATAACTTGAGCGTGAAAGCACATCTAACATCACACACGTGTGTCGTGGCATACAAAGAAGCAAAAGAAAGCATCTCTCTGCACATAATGTCGCCGTGTTATGTGTGCCAGCGTGTGCGCGACTATGTGTGTGTGTGTGTTTTGATGTGTCTCTGTCAGCTCTTGCTCGGTTCGGTTCAGTTTGGTGTGCTCTGTTTTAATGAAGCCTCCAGGGAGGTCGACAGTCGCTGTATCAAGCTGTACATCTCTGATGCGAGTGATTATGACGTAGATGCAGAGCAGAGACAGAGAGCGAGACAGGAAAGTGACTCCGCTTTGGGCGCTACTTCTTTTCCCTGCCTCCCTCACACACACACACACACACACACACACACACACACACACTCAACACACATACCATAGGCACTTTCGGTGTTCTACATCCTTTGTTTCCTCAAGCTTCCGATTGCACACAGAACAGCGGATATCGTTAAGCAGGGTTGCCAGGTTTCAGCAAGACTCTCACCTTGAAAACCTTGTGACTGCATATTTCTGGAATTATCTATCTATCATCTATAATCCGGCTCACAATCTCTGCAAAATTTCTTTCAATAGAAATGATTCTGAAGATCAATGACAGACAGTCTACAGACAGGTTTTTTTAAATATTATTCCAGATATTTGCTTTGAAGCAAAATCTTAATAGATACAAACATATATAGATAAAAAAAGATGATCATAGAGCAAGTATAATACCGCATGATTTATTCCTCAGTGGTTGTACTTGGCATTTTTGACCTGGTGCTATAATAACTCTGAGATCTGAATGACCGTGGACAATAAACAGGCCAATTTGACTTAAAAGCCATGACTAGGGCAACTATGTTATTAACTGTCCTGTCTACTGCTCCTTCCCCTGTTGAGCATGGGGCAGCGTGATTACTGTCCCAGCAGCTTTCTATTAAGGTTTGTTGTAGTTGGCACTTTTGACCCGGTGCAGTAATAACGCTATGAAGCTATATAAGGCAATGATGTCTGGGGGGGTCAAGGACTATTTTTAAACTAGCCAATTTGGCATAAAAACCACGAGTGTTATTAACTGTCCTTTCTGCTGCTCCTCCCCTATCGACCAAGAGGCAGTGTGATTACTGCCCCAATAATCTTCTGTTAATATTTCAACTAGGTGCAATAATAACTCGATGGAGCTAAATAGGGCAATGGGATCAGGGTGGCCGTGAACTATTTTTAAACAAGATAAATTGCCATTAAAACCATGCTTTAAACCATCCTGTCTGTTGCTCTGTTCCCCACCAAGCATGGGGCAGAGTAATTCCTGCCCCAGTGGTTGTAGTTTGCATTTTTGACTAGGTGCAATAATAACTCTAGGGAGCTCAATGGGGAAATGGAATCTGGGTGTCCATGGATTAGAGGAATCATGTTATTAACCACTATTGAGCATGAGGCAGCGTGATTACCACCCCTAATGGTCTTAATATTTTTTGGACCAGGTGCAGTAAGTGGGGAAATATGTACCCTGCTCCATGAAATCTAAAGCAAGCAAACGCTGGACAATTGACTTATATGTGTCAAATATCTTGTGAGCATACTTTAGGTACATATACTGCATGTTTTCCCCTTTTCTGTCCAAGAGAATGAGTGTAACATGACCATTCTGCGGTTTGGTCTTAACAGGCATTGTGCTGATGTGGAAGTCACGGTGATTCAAACCCACGTTTCATTATGAGGACACAGAGCCATGGAAATGTAAAGTCAGCCACTGCAAACGACTTTAATAGGAGTTAGTACTCTCGGCTATCGTTTAATAGGAACACTAATTGGCAATCAGAGGTGTGATGCAGTAGGCATCAGCTTGTTTTTGTGAGCTCTAAGTGAACAAGACCAACTTTGTGGGACTGGCATTACTGTTAAACAAACCTTGACGAGAGAGTGATTGATTAAGTGGTGATGAATTGTCTGTAATTCGGACAGTAGTTCCAGCTGCCAGGTTTAGGTGAAGGCACTCATCCTTATATGTCATCATTTAGTATGGACTTAAATGTTAACAGATATAGATTAAAATGATACAATGTAATTCTGTAATTAATTAAAATGTGTTGTTTGTTAATAAAGTGCAAGACAACAATAGCCTGGAAGTTGCTGTTGTGTAAAAAGAACAAAGCACCAAATCCAACTGGCTACTTTTCCAGAACAGAACACCACCATGTTTACTGAGGAAGTTGTGTGGTGTCTCTCTTTTTTTTGTCTCTTTCTTTTCTTTTTTTTTGACATACCATCACCCAACCCTCCTCTCCGGAGGACTACTGGTTATTTATTTTTATTTTAGTTTTTGGTACTCCCTCTTCCTCTCTGTCTCTCTCAGTGTTGATTGTCTCTCTGCATTTTATTGCCTTGTACTTGTATCTATTTCTTTCAGTGCCGCATGTCTCTGTTACAGCTCTGTGTCTCTCTCATTGACCCATGTGTCTTTCATTGCTTTGTGTCTTTCTCTTATTGCTTTTTGTGTGTCTTTCTTACTGCTTAATGCTTTGCATTTGCCTTACTGCCTTACTGCATTTCTCTCTCACTACGTTGTGTCTCTCTTTCATTGCATTGTGTGTCTCTCACCGCTGTGTGTCTCACTCACTGTTCTATGTCTCTCTCACTGCTTTATGTCTCTCACTGCTGTGTCTGTCTCACTGTTGCGTGTCTCTCTTACTTCTGTGTGTCTCTCACTGCTGTCTCTCTCTCTCTCTCTCTCTCTGCCCTCTGTCTCTCACTGCTGTCTCTCTCTCTCTCACTGCATTGTGTCTCTAATTGCTTGGTGTCTCTCACTGCTTTGTGTCTCTCCCACTGCTATATCTCTCTTCCTGCTGTGTGTCTCTTTAACTGCCATGTGTCTCACTGCTGTGTCTCTCTACCTGCAATGTGTCTCATGTCTCTCTCACTGCTGTGTCTCTCTCACTATTGCGTGTCTCTCTTACTTCTGTGTGTCTCTCACTGCTGTCTCTCTCTCTCCCTGCCGCCTGTCTCTCACTGCTGTCTCTCTCTCTCTCACTGCATTGTGTCGCTCACTGCTATGTGTCTCTCACAGTTTAGTGTCTCTCCCACTGCTGTATTTCTCTCCCTGCTGTGTGTCTCTTTAACTGCCATGTGTCTCACTGCTATGTGTCTCTCTCCCTGCAATGTGTCTCTCACTGCTGTTTCTCTCATACACATTGTACTACCATCACAGCGTGTTTGTTTAGTTAATGAAAGCACACATACAAACAAGTGTTTTGATATGATGTATGGAGTGCATTAAGTAGGGTAGGTACAGTGTAAAACTCCATTATGTAATACCCTGTTTTGGGACCAAAGAAAGTAAACAGGACATTTGGGATGTGGCCTAATTCAGAAAGAAATCTGACATCAAGCTTAAGTCCTACTGTAAATAAATAAACAAAAATCAATCGGAATCTCTTTTTCCTTTCTGTTACGCTTTCATTTTACTCTCTCTCTCTCTCACTTTCTCTTCCCCTTCATCTTTCTTCCCCAGAGACCTTTTTCTTTTATATTCTCTCATCATCTCACTTTTATACTCCCCTCTCTCTCTCTCCTTCCTGTCCCCTGTCCTCCGTATTACTTTCTCTACCTCTCTCTTTTACACCTCTCTTTCTATGTCTCTATTCCTCTGAGACGTCTCTTTGTCCATGCCTCTCTCCTTCTTCTGTACCCTCTCTCTATCACTTTATCAATATTGTTCCTGTATCTCACTCTCTCGTGGGTATCCCTATTTTGTACTCTTTTTCTGTTTTTTTTCCTCTCTTTATCTATTACCTGTCATTTATACTCTCATACTCTCTCTGTGTGTCTCTTCTAACCCCTGAGACATTACCCCTTTTTATACTATCTCTCTCTCTCTCTCTCGCTCTCTCTTTCTCTCTCTCTCTCTCTTTCTCTCTCTCTCTCTCTCTCTCTCTCGCCCTCTCTTTGTCTGTCTCTCTTTCTCTCCTGTCAACTTCCTCCTTATTAATTTTCTTTTTTGAACTTTATTTTTCACTATATTTTCTTTTCTTTCTCTCATTTTTACTCTCTCCACATCTTCTCTTCTGAGACCCCCTGTCTCTCTTTCTTTTATACTCTCATCATCTCTCTTTATGGCATCTTTTGCTATCTCTCTTCCTTTTCCTTTTATGCTCTCTTTTAATTTTCTCTCTAGTTGACACATCTCTCACCTGCTCTCTCTTCTGTCCCTCCATTTTTATACCCTTTCTCCTGCTCTTCTATCTCTCTATCTCTCCGTCTGTCCTCCTGTCTGTCTGTCTCTGTGATCCTTCATCTTCACCTTTTTCTATTTGCTTAATTCAAATGCTCTTCAAAACTCACTCTTCCTAGCTCTTTCTTTTATTTTCTCTCTGTCACTTTCACTCACTCTTTTTTTTCCAGTTCACTTGATGTTCATGATAGATAGATAGATTTTAAGAAAGTTGTTTTTAATGCTCAGAAGTTCTGATGTTGCACACCATGCCTGTCAGCCTGAAGCCAAGAGAGCAGGTGAGAAGGAAAGAGCAGTAAATAGGTGCCCAGGCCCCAAGCTAATGATACATTGACCAAAACATACCCAATTGTACTGCTTGCTTCTGGCTGCCTTTTACGTAATCCTTCTGTTCTTTCCATTTTATTGTCATCCGGCAGAGCAGGGCGTTAAAGTGCAAATAGTGTGTTGAGTGCAAAACGATAACAGTTCAAGTGGAAGAATAATGGCTTCACAATACCATCAAGGGTTTCATCAAGAAAAAATACATTCACATGATAATAGGCATCAGGGTTAGCATAGCAACCAGATGGTTATGAGTAACAAGTACTTGCATTTTACCTGCTAACATATGTACTTAATTTACTATAATAAAAAATACTCCAAATTATAGATATAATATCAATATGATGATACATTTTCCAATCTTCCATTAGAATAGTTTTTTTTCTTGTTTTGGTTAAAAATATATGTTGTCAAAAGTCACAGGTACATATCATGTACCACAGAAATGCCTACAAATATCATTTATTAATAAAGTTTGTCATATTGTCCACCCATACCCCAAATTTCATTATTAGATGGTGAGAACAGAAATAGGCGTGTCTCATGTGAGTCTTAGTCTTGTACATTTAAAGTAATTAGTAACTCGAGTGAAGGTGGAATTAAACCGCTCATTGACCACTGTAACCTCCACGTTTAACCCCTCTGCAGTGAAACACTCACACTAGTGAATAAACATATTAGTAGGCACACTGGGCAACCTTCATGTAAATTAAAGAAAAAAATATTTAAATTTATTATTAAATTATATTTAAGAAAAGGTATACTATTGTTGTTTTAGTGAACTTTTAGGCAGCATTAGATATCTACTTATGTGTTATAGCAGTCAGGTTAAGTGCTGTGTTGGCATATGCATTTCTATTGATATTTATGCATTTATTAAATATATATATATTATATTGCATATTTCTGCAATTAATATTTTATTCATTAATAACTTTATGTGAGCAAGCAGCGCTGTATGTGGTTTATCCGTTTGGAAGAACATCAGCATGATAATATTATAAACTGATAATTATAAACCCTATTTTGTTCTTAAATGGGCCGAAACACTGCAACTAATAAATCATGTTTTCAATAATCAGAGTCGTCAGTGTAGCCGGAATTGCATGCACAGATTCAGACCGTGATCTGCGAGTAATTAGATCCAAAAGTTTACATGTCGATTATCCTTCTATTTAATGGATCATTAAATGGATTAACCACCTCTTTCAGTTGGATAAAAAAAATATTTCAATTGGCCTCATTTGATTTAGTCCATTCCAGGAGCTAAGAACTGCACAAGATGACTAAAGCAGCATCAGGATGAACTAGAGGGGCAGAGTGAGGGTGTGCAGATTGCAAAGCTCATGGATCAGAATCTACTAACTGAAATAACTGAAAAATCTGAAAGACAATCCGAATCACAGTGGGAATCAGAATCCAATTCACTCTGATAGACAGAATCAGAATTTGAATCAGAAAGAGAATGACAACGAGAATCAGAGATAAAGAATTAGAATCAAAAGCAGAATCAGAATAATTAGTTTAAAAATCAGAATCAGACTCAGAATCTGAATTACAGTGAAACTTTAAATCACAGTAAGAATTTAAATAAGACAGAGACTAAGAATCTTCATGAGAATCAGAATCACAGTTTGAATTAAAATGAATATCCGAATCACAACGAGAATCAGAATGGCACTGGGAATTACAAACAGAATTTGAATCAGAAAGAGGTTTACAATCGAAGTGAGAAATAGAGAAATCACTATAACGATTCATATCTTTTTAGACTAGAAGTCAGAATATTAATAAAAAACCAGAATCATCCTAAGAATCAAAATCATAATGACAAAAAAAGTTGAGAATGAGAATCAGAATAAAAATTTAAATCATAATTGAGTCACAAAGAGAATCAAAATTAGCCCATCATTTAGAATCACAGTAAGACTACACTAATCTCCATCACTTTCTTGTTCTAATCTTTGCAAGTATGTGGAGTAAGTATGCAGTATGGAGTATGGAGTAAGTGTGGAGTAAGTGCAATTATAACGTAATGGAGTTGATTGGGGTTGTGATCTGGGGGGTTCATGACCCTGAAAGACAAACAAATCAGTGGAGCATCATCTTTTATCTTTCAAATCTGTTTTGCTCAACCTGCCTCTATGGACAATCCACCACTGGTCATGTGTATGCAAGGTGCATTCAGATTGAGCTCATCTAATCTCAGACTATATTGATTTTGGCACAGGATTTTGTCTCACAGATTTCCGCGTCTGTCTGTGTTTACCAACACATGCACATGCACATGAATATTCATATAAAACCAGTCAGCACTGAGTCACGTGCCTGCTGTTTGCTATTCATGTAAACACCTAGAACACCAACACACATGTGCATATGCAGAGAAGCCAAAACACACACGCATGCTCGCTCACTCTCATACAAATATTGTTCGAACAGAAATCTGGTGCTGAGTGACTCAGAAGCAGTGGGTAGAATAAAGGCTGTCGATCGATGTGTGATTTCTGACCTCATATAGAAATGCATTACCACATGTCACATGTGGTACGCATGCTGCAGAGAAAGTGAAAATGATGGAGGGAGGTAAAAAAGGGGACAGAACGCAAGACCCCGTCACATTTCTATTCCCTCTCTCACTCCCTGACTCACTCGCTGTTGGCCGATTGTGTGAGATAATACTCTGACCCAGAAATCCATGCCATTGATTGACTGTGCAACCCACTTTCATGGCAGCTCTTTCAATAAGTCACCACTGTGGTCAATATGAACTTGTTCTCCGAGCAAAAGAGGGAGAAAGGAAAGGACCGGTGGATGAACTGCACCTCAAACTTACAGACAGTGAAAATCTTTACACATTAGTTTCGATAAACAAAATGAAAAAATTAAAGCCAGCATTAAACAAAAATTGGTTTATTGGTTACTGTTTAGAAAACGAAAGCTACGATAAACTGATATCATTCTATTGAAGATAACATACTGAATGGCAGAAATATTATATGATCCCTAAGCTAACCATTTTTGGTTCCCAGAACATTTCTGGAGCGTCATAGTTTGCTACAGGAACGTTCCTTGAAGGTTTGTTGGATTTTCCTCTGGTTTGCCAGGAAAGTTTTTTTGTTTATGGTTTGCCATTCTGCATTAACTCTAGAGAGTAGCACTAACATCCACACCATATAATCTTATAGATAACATTTTTCCCATTGTAATGTTTGATGTGAATATTAAATAAAGCTGTATATGTATATTTTTTAGGCATTGTGCTGCTGCTGTATTATTAGCTGATAACAGCATATATGTACGGGTGTTCCTAATAAAGTGGTCAGTGAGTATATATGTATATATAAAGCTTGCTCTATGAACTGTCAGTTACTCTTAGAGTAATATTCTGCCTCCACAATAAAAAAAAATGCTTATGACAGTGGTCGAGAGATAAACAAACTTTACCCAATCCTGTAGCGACGCTTACTTGGTTTAAGCACCGCATGCTCTCCGGAGCAACTGAGACAACAGGCAGATGATATAACTGCTAATAACGGCAGCAGAGCGCAGACGGCAGTTGGGCCCTGTGATTTGTTGACGGTTAATATTGTGCCGTTGCGGCCGGCCTTCTGCGGGAGACATATTCTACTGGAATAATAAACTCGGCAGCAGCGAGCATTCGTCCGCCATGATTGGTTTTATTGAAAGACATATTTTCCCAAATCTTATTCCAGGCCCAGAGGCACAACAGCTTGGTAGCCAAGGCGGCACATGTGTGGATAACAACACAGGAATAAAAGCGGGACAGCGAGCCGCGACTCAGCCACCTTTTAATTATTGATGGCCACTTCTGCCCTGGATTGGGCAGTAATTGCTTTACAGGTCACTTCTCAATAGCAATTTGTGAAAGTTGTGGTGATGTGTGCTGGGAAGCGATCAATAGGTGCTGTCCATGATGCTGGATTCAGAATCTCTCTTTCCCTGTCTGTGTTGCTTTCTTGCTCTCTCTCTCTCTTTCTCTTGCTCTCCTTTCTCTGTGTGTGTGTGTGTATGTGTGCAAGTGTACATTCTCGCTCATCTTGTTCTTATTTCTGCCCTATCAGACCAATGAATAGCTCCTCATATATAAGCTTTCCCATGATTCATTCTCAGAATATTTTATTTTCTGTTCTCTTTTACATGAATACTTTTTTTTTTTTTTTAACTTAATCTCTGTCTCACTTCATCGCGAGTGTGCAATAATTTTAACACATTTTTCTCTACTGGAGAAATTCATTTACTCGCTAACTTATAAAATCCACAATAGGTCTTAGAGTTCATTACGCTTCTATAACCCCATGTCCCGGAGTGATTTGTTCCTCTCATACTACACCAATTAACCAGTGATTACATTTAACATTTAACCCATTTCTTAATCCATTTATTATTTAGACTTAGATCTATATAAACACTAATGTTGTAGAACGAGTGCATGAATATTAACCTGTGACACAAGCTGCCGTTCCAGAAAATGAATCTTCTGAACGGCACTGTGGTACAATATTAATAAAATATTCCCTTATTCCTATTTGTTTGAAAATTTATATCATATACAATCATAATGAGCATTGAAAACCGTCATTTCATACTTTCAGGACAGTGGTAACCACAAAGATGCCACTGGTGGGACCCATTACCTTCAACTGCTAGGTTGTATAGATGGAGGAAATGTAAGTCCCACAGGATTATAGTATCAGTCAAATAGCATAAATATAAATATACATGGACCTGATGTAGTCACTTATACACTGTTTGTAGCATTGATTAATTATTCCCTTCTACCCAATGAACCTTTCCATCAATGACCAGGACCACCACACAGCAAGTATTATTTGGGTGGTGGATCATTGTACTGCAGTGACCCTGATGTGGCGGTGGTGTGTTAGTGTGTGTTGTGATGGTACGACTGGATCTGATACAGCTGTGCTGCTGCTCCCGTTGTCTACTTTCTTAGACACACCTACCTTGTTGGTCCACATTGTTGATGTAAAGTAAGAGACAGACAGTGACTCATGTGTTGTGTCAGTGTAGACACTGTTGCCTGGAGATTTTTGGTTGGTGGACTATTCTGAGTTCAGCAGTGACATCCGAGGGATTTACAGACTAAGTATGCAGAGAACAAAAGAAACTGTTGCAGTGCAGTCTGTATCTGTAGAACTGCAAAGTGTGATAAAATGGACAAAGAGTGTAGAGACAGGGAGGGGGTGTCAATGTTATAGATGATCGGCGAGACGTGCATAACGACTTGCACACACCATTGTACCCTCTAGAAATGCACACGTGCAACATTAAATCCTTGCCTCTTGAATCTTCAGTCTCAGTTTTAATAGTGTACGGGGTTCTTTGTCACGTGTGCATAGCTTTATATTCTGACACATAGTAAATATAATACATCATTTGTAATAAATGCCATTCTTCACCACTGTAAGGTTATATAATATACAGAACCGTCTCGGGCACATGGAAAAAAATGTTGTAAAGTAAAAACCAATAAAATTAATGTCTTTACTACTTGAAAGCATTTTTTATGAAAAATGATCTCTTATTTTTATGTGTTGCTTTATTTACTGATATACAAACTTTTTGAAGTAATGTTTGGAAATCTAAAATGTTTTTGTACTGATTTAATAATGCAGAATTTATAAAATAAATGTCTATGACAATATAAGTACTAAAGAATCTCTGCCTAAGACATTCACACAGTAGTGTATATAAAGATAAAAGGTGCAATTACTTCTGCTTTGTTTTAAATGAGCAGTATGATGATCTGTACTAACCACTTGCCAATCATGTGGAGGAATGAGTAATGCATAAAAGCACACAGGTCAAGAGGTTCACGGGTTCACATTAAACATCAAAGTGGAAGAATTGTGATTTCAGGGATTAGTTTTGAGTATTTTAGAAACAGTTGATCTCCTGGTATAACAGGTATAACATAACAGTCTCTGCTACTGCAAAATAAATAGCAAATAAATAAAAAAAAATAAAAAAAAACATCCAGTGAGTTGTAAACAAACATAAAGGCTACAGTAACTTAAATAATCACTTTTTACGACTGTGATGCACAGAAAAGCATCTCAAAACACACAGCAGATCTCGAGCCAGAAAAAAAAAGGAAGCTCAACTGAAACTGCACTGCAAGAATGAACAGGACTGCAGGCGTCCCTATTAAAGTGGGCAATGAGTGTGTTTCTCTCTCTACAAAACAGAAGTGCAGGTATTAGATTCAAAAATATAATTAAACTTATTTTTTACACATTTGACCCCATGCCTGCATTTCCTTAGCTAAATATTATGATACATATCATATATTGCAAAAATGTATTCCACCCATACTAGACTTCATGAATATCTTTTGTTTTGTAACTCTCTCTCTCTCTCTTTCTCTCTTTTAGCTCTCTTTCTTCTCATGCACACACACACACACACACACACACACACACACACACACACACACACACAGACACTCACCACACGATCAATCACAATTCTTTCTCAGAGCATTGTTGGCCTCTCTGTGTAGACCTTTCCTTTTCCATTGCCTCAAAGCATGCTTAATTTCTTTAGCTGTCGCTTCCTTCTTCCTCCCTCTCTCACACACTCGCTGTGTCACCCTCTCTCTCTCTCTCTCTCTCTCTCTCTCTCTCTCTCTCTCTCTCTCTCTCTCTCTTTCTGTCTCCGTCTCCTTCCTACATCATCCACGTCTCTGTTCTCTGAGGAGGAGAGTGGAGGAAACTGTGAATTTTGCCTGCTTTAAATGCAGCCAGTGTGTGTGTGTGTGTGTGTGTGTGTGTGTGTGTGTATGCGTGTGTGTGGGATGCTGCTACCGAGGGACGAGACAGCAGAGCACAGGAAAGCAGAGGAAGCAGCATTTGTTAAATCATGCTCTCATACTTCTGCTCTCTCTCTCTCTCTCTCTCTCTCTCTCTCTCTCTCTCTCTCTCTCTTCCTTTTGTTCACTTCATCTCTCATTCTCTCTCTCAGTCTCTCTTGTCCCTCATACTTTGACAGTGTTTTTTGCCCACTTTCTTTTTTTCCTTGCACTGATTTTTAATTATTAATATTTCTTGGAATAATCACGTCGGACTCGGCTAGCCTGTCTGTCATACAGAGAGAATTATACAGAATTATAGCATTCACATTCTGTACTCTATGCCCTGCTGTGTTAACATGCTCTACCTCCTCTGGCTGTGCATCTGTCCGAATGTGTTTGTGTGTATAAGGAAGCAGTAAACACGATCAAAACTGTGAGTTCAAGCAACCCAGCTGGCCTTGCTTTGCCCTGATGCATGTCTCGAATCAAACCTGTATGTTTTCCTTGTTTTATTCCCATGTCTCAAATAATACAGAATTTTGAGCTTGCTTTAAAAATTTTAAATCCTTAAATTATATATAAGGTTTATAGTAAATCTAAGGCATTTTATCTCACTTATGACTTCACAGCTCTTCTGATCAATTGGCCTAATTTATTAAGCTGATTTATTAAGCTGATGAACGTAATGCACAGATCTGATCAGAAATTTTGACATGAAAATCCTGTTAGTTAAAAAGTAAACTATATTTATTACTACATTAATACTAATTATTACTATAATACATTTTATATATACATTATATATATATATTACATACATATATATATTAGGGCTGTCGAAGTTAACGTGATAATAACGCATTAATGCGATCTCAAAATAGTGCCGTTAACGCACATTCTAATTTGGCCCTGCGATTCCACGTAGTTCATGTTAAGGCTTGTCGCACGCTGCTTCAGTAAGAGTAAGGCTGCATCCGAAATCGCATACTTCTGTTCTGAACAGTACGTGAAAACAGTACGCGAGCGTGACTAGTGTGTTCGAATGTGCAGTATGCATCAAGCAGTACGCGAAAAGTTCCCGGATGACGTACTGTTTCAGG
>JAOVVF010000019.1:4828946-4852403 GCA_028565595.1 Duopalatinus emarginatus
ATTTGGTCATGACCCAGGCTAATAAATCTGGATGATATAAGCACCTGGACGGCTGACTCACAGCATGCTCTTGGTCTGTGTACAGCACAGCACATGGTAGAGAAGGAGTAGGAAAAGTGAAGGAGGCTGGGTGAAAAACAGACAATCAATAAATCAATGTTTTGCACCACCAAGCCAGGGCAAGCACACTCACACATACACGGGCATTCGGACACACTCTGTGACACTGCATTTGCCAAAAGACATTTTATTGTTTTAGAGGGAGTGTTTTTTTTTACTCTTTCTATTACTGGTTTTGGATCATTAAGCAATTGATTTTTGTTTGGCTGTGTAAATGGTGGGCCAAGACTCTGGAGAGAGAGGCAGACAGGACTTTCTCTGCTTGTAACAGACAGTCCAATCATCTCCTCAGACACACTGCAGCTTGCTTATCTGCTAAAAAAGAAATATTTCAGTTTACTGTTCAGGAAGAAGACTTGCAAAGTCATTGCATGTAGTCTAGTATTATACTTATTATACAGTATTATAACAAAGTAACTATAGTGTATGGTAATCCACTGATGATATCAATCTAGACTGGAACAGTGCAGGTGGACGTACGGTCTTACAGCTCAATGGTCCCAGGTTCCATCCTGAACTTGGGTTAATGTCTGTGTGGTGCTTCGCATATTCAAATTCAATTCAATTGAATTTTATTTACTAGCATATAGCACTTTTAATAATCTCCTGGTATCTCCTGGTGCCTCAGGTGTAGCACATGCAGCTCAACCAAGTGAAAAATCCACATTTATGTGGATTTCCTCTGGGTTCTCCAGGTTTTCTCCTAAAGTAGATTGGCTATGATTAGTTACATTGTGGTGTGAATGTATGTGTCCCATGTGACCCCAGGTTGTATTTCTGTTTCACACACAATATTCTATTGATATGTTCAGGATCCACCAGGTCACCAGTTCTGGAGTCTGCTCTTCACTTTGGTTTTCCTTCAGGGAATTTATAAAATCTTCTACACTGTATTTATTTGTTCCAGCTAACTGATAGTCACTCAAATGGTCCGTGATTACATGTGTGCCTTGCATTCCAGGTAGTCATAAAAGTAACCGTTTACACTCCTCTCAAATGTTTGTTTGGTCCTCTTTAACCTCACGCAGAGAACTCGCTGTTCTCGGCCAGCTCTTGATTGCATATTTACCCGGCACATTTCAGGACTAACTCTTAGACATTAATAATGAAAATGATACCCTTCGCTGTATGGGAGCTCAAGCTGGCTGGCTTGGCTGCCCTCCCCGAGTTCACAGAAAGAAGGTGTCTGCAAAGGAGAGGAAGTAAATTAAAGGAGCAGGACAGAGCCTCAGCTCTCTGCACACCCAGCGAAGAGAAGGACACTATTTCACTTCTCTTTCAAAGGTCAAAAATATTACAGTGTTGCCTTTCAGCTCAATGTGCTTCTCTCTTTCTCTGTCTCTTTCTGTCTCTCTCTTTTTCTGTCTGTCTTTTTTCTCTCACCCACTTGATTTCTCTCTTCTTTTGGGACTGTGTTTTAAATTATTAAAGATTTTAATCATCTTCCAAGAGGCTGCAACCTCCCTTGCAGAGAGACTTGGGTGATGCAGTGCGTAGAGTATAGATGAATGGAGGACTTATCTGAAAGCACAGGGGTGATAAGTGCACCAGAGAAACTGATTTCACTGACTCATGCTCTTTGTTATCCATTTTTCTTTGAAGGTGAAGCGCTGTTTGGTCCAAATTTCATTCTTTGCATTGTGTGAGTTTGAAAGAGAGAGATACAGGAAAAGGCGTGGGATTTAGACTTCACCTATATATATATATATATATTAGGGCTGTCAAAGTTAACACGATAATAACACATTAACACGATCTCAAATTAGTGCGATTGAAAAAAATAGTGCCTAAACGCAAATTCTAATTTGGCCCTGCGATTCACCCGTTGTTCATTTTGAGGTTTGTTGCACGCTGCCTCAGTAAGAGTAAGGCTGCGTCCGAAATCGCATACTTCCGTACTGAACAGTACGCAAAAACAGTACGCGAGCATGACTAGTGTGTCCTACCGTGCAGTATGCATCAAGCAGTACGCAAAAAGTTCCTGGATGACGTACTGTTTCGGGTTTGAGTGATGGTGAAAGATCTGTTAAATGGGAAGTTTGATTTCAATAGTTTCATTTCTATTAAGAAGAGTATGATTGAGTTGGTTTTTCATAGACGATGAAATTTAAACTTTGATAGAATTATACTTAATTACAACATTTGGGTTCATTCATCTTCAGTATCCACTTCACACTGGTCAGCATGTGTCCAAAGCAACAAAAGGCATGGCTGGCTTGGTTGCAGTCTGAAACATGGGTTGAAATCAATGTCTGTGTGCTGCACTTAATGTAAGTCACACTTATGTCTAAAATGATATACAGAGTTGCATAATCATAAAAGAAATCTGGAGGCATAAGAAAATGTACCTCATCAAGTGTGATATACTCATGCATTTCAGGTAGACAGCAGTAGGAGCATCAATCTACCCTCAAACAATCTACCCCGTCTGAAAGTGAAAATTATTAAAATAACATATTAACTACTACTTTCATCTACTTGTCTCACAAGACAATGTATTAATATTGCAGTGGTTTGACTTGTTGCCATTCTAACTAAGTAAATTTTTTTATTTTTGTAATTCCCACTTTGTGCCCGATGATTCCAGGTGGGCTCCAGACAAACCTCAACCCTGACGGATGAAGAGGATAACTGACTGACTGTACTATTGTATTTGTGTTAATATAGTCTCATTAAGCCAGTATCGGGACATATCTCATATTGAAGTGTGTCGTCTTATGCTCCAAACCTCACCTATCCAAAACAAAACTGTATGCATAAAATTATTTTGTATTTACTGGCAGCGTTAAGAGCTGCTGTGCCATTTTTCATGCTTTACTAAAATAAAAAAGGCAAGCTTTTGATATAGACACTTTCTTCCATCAAAAGAAAATATCAGTTTGAAGGCTTTGAGGTGTGAGCTGTAAAAAGTCAATAACCTCAGCATTAAGGCTAGATGCTGAGGGACTTCATTTCAGTCTTTATTGTAGAGTTCCTGTCTAATCTATCAGAATAATAAAGCATCTGTGACAACTAAAAATTGTGGTGAGTGACAGGAAATCTATGTAGATGCCTTACCCAGTGATTTAAGGCCATACTTTAAACCTTTATGGGCAATTAGCAGTACATGTATATTCCAGTCCACAAGTATAGCTAAGGTTTCTTTCTGGTTTTAATGGAATTGATTAAAAAGCTGCTTTATGATATACACTTCTTGTAATGTGATTTTGACAGAAACATAGTGTTTGAGTAAACAGATAATATTAGTCAGCTCGTTTTGCAAAAAATAACACTGAAAAAAAAAACGCAAAGGGTTTTCCCTCTCTGACTTGCTTCCAGTAAAGTTCCAATACCCACATGTCCTTTCCTATTCAAAGTGTCTGTAAATAAGGAGAAATAAGCTGTTTTGGATGTTTTGATCACAGTTGGGGTTGCGCAAGGCAGTGGTAGCTCAGTGGATAAGTCTTCTGATCGCAAGGTCGTGAGTTAAAACCCACCACGAACCAAGCTGCTACTGCTGGGCCCTTGAGCAAGGTCCTTAACGTTCAACAGTTGTATAAATAAAATAAAAAAAATTAAGCCACTCTAGATCAGGGCATCTGCCAAGTTTGTTATGGAGCAGCCGGTAGTGCTGTCACCAAGCAAGGAGGGCCTGGGTTTGATACCCCAGCTGGGCACTAAGAGTCCTATCTATGTAGACATTCTGACTGTGTTTGTGTGGGTTTCCTTCTATAGTCCAAATACATGCAGCCAGGCGAATAGGAGATACTACTTGCCCCTAGGTGTGAGTGTCTATGTATGTGTCTGCCTTGTGATGGACTGGTGACCTGTTCAGAGTGTTTCTGCCCACTGAGCACTGAGATAGACTACAGCGCCTGCACAACCCAGTAGTAGCATAAGCGACTTAGATAATATAATCTGATATGATATGAAATTTGTTAAGCACTATCAATATTTACACGTTAAGGGGAACACCTAAAATTAAATTGACCAATAAGTCTAATTAAAAATGGTGTAGCAGGTTATACTTGTTGTGGAGGAGTTGTGTCTACTGCTTGGGTGTAGAGGACAATTATTTCTTTCATAAAATCTATACCAGGAAAGATGAAAGAACACAATAATCAAACAATTATTAAATAATAATAATAATAATAATAATAATAATAATAATAATAATGTCCACACTTTTCACACAGGAACAGATGAAGAAATAAATATGGAGTCACAGGCCACAGGCTATGTATTAAAAATAAATAAATAAATTACTGTGTGCTCGCCACCATTATATTGCCTTTTAATTTTATGAGACCACTTTAATGCAAGTGTTTTAAACATTATTCACTGTGTGCTTGAATACTGCTGCGTCAGTAAAATGTCAAGCTTGTATGAGATCCCCTGTATTCTATACTCTTTTGTAGGGAATGGTATACTAAAATTGACAGGAACAATAGGGAAAATACGGGAATACATGCTGTATGAATTATTTGTCCATCACTATTCAGGATATTAAACAAGAAGGCTATAGTTAGAGGAGTTTCTGGAATGTTTTACATTTATATTTAGTTTTCAATTGAGTTTTATTAGTATAGCACATTTAACAATAGACATTATATATTTATTTCATTTTGATTTCTGATAAGCAAGGTGGCAGCAACAGAGGCAAGGAAAAGCTCCCTGAGATGACAAGTGCTGATTATTGTAAAATGTTCACTGATGGACACTTGATAGTATACAGTATAAACATGCACTTCAGTTCCTAGCAAGGCTGGTTTGAGTACAGTCTGAAACATGGGTTAAAACCCACTGCACTTGATGTAAGCTATAGTCACGTCTAAAGCAACACTGGGAATGGCATAAGCATGTATGAATTTCAGAAGCATTCAGAGGAAATATACAAAATAAAAGTCATGAATATTTTTCTGTAAAGAAACCCTGAAAATCCCTGTTGTACCAATGTACTACAACTTTTATAGAACTCATTCCATACATGTAGTAAGTGTGCACCTATGCCTGCAGTTATAATTATCTGAAAATCTGTACAGAAATGTGTGTGAAGGTTATTGTTGGAGTGCTCATGGGAACGCATTTGCATTAAAGCCCTTTATGAGCGCAGATGCACATGTTATTCGTCGTATAAATGAGTGAGATTCAAGGGCTTCTCACAGGTGTGTTATTGTCTGAATGTGACAGCAGCTGCTCATGCTAGACACTTTCTATACTCGGGGCATCTTTACAAGGTATCTGTGACTATATCCTGCTCTGAAGAGATTACTACCATTCCTGAAGCAATATGTCTGCAGCAGTTCAAGAATGGGTTGCGCTTTGCTGTCTTTGACTTTAATTTACACGTCTGAGACAACCAGCTGTCTTTTGGTTTCAGGGAGAATTATGACGCATGAGCTTAGTCTGGTACGGTTAAGATGCAGATTTGCAGTGAATAATTTTGATATTTTAATCATTGCCTGGTTTTATGTTTGTTTCCATAGTAACACTTCCTTATATATGTTGTATGTCTTATACGTATACCAAAAATCTTTTAAATAATATGGCCACTGTCATGCGTTTACTGTTTTTAACTTCAAGAAAGAGACTTAGCTTATTAGCTTATAAAACTTCTTTATTGATTATTTTCCTAACACATCTGTTGTTAGGAAACAGCGTTTTATTTTATTGCTTATTTTTATACCACACAATTTTGTTCAAATACAAAATATATGCACTTATTATCAATGCTAGCTACACAATAGCTTTGATATTAGAACTAACTCAGTATAATAAAATGAAGGCAGCCACATCCTGCAAAAACTGGAAATTCACAAATAGGGCGTCACTCATTGAAGACAATTTCGATAGCTTAAAAGTTCATACATCTTGCCAAAACACAGGCTGAGATAGTCAAACTGGTAAACCATCTTTGTCAACCATCACGTACCAGCTGGTAAAATGGTCTGTAATTGTTGATGTTATGTGAAGTGCTATTTTTTGGTACAATGCATCATTATTTATTTATTTATTTATTTATATATTTTTTTTACGGTAGAGCTTCTTAGGAATATAACAGTACTTGTGTTTACTCTTAACGTCAAGAAAGAGGAGAAAAAAGAGAGAAATACTGTTGACCATCTCACTGGTAGAGTGTAGTTGTTTAAATTAGTTTATTTTCTAGCAACACTTCAGTCTAAAGAAGTATTCTTTTTAAAAAAGTGTTGTGGCTTAGTTCGACTGCATCTTATACACATGGCATTTATCTGACATACTGTAAACATACACTACGTCATGTCATTTTCACTTACATTTTTTTTTACACACCTTACAAGGCCACAAAGTCAAAACTGATAATGTGACTAGAGGCATAGATCATTGTGGCTGCTTATCATTCAGTCACAGTTTCAGAAATTGCCCTGTCACTGAGATTGCCATTTTACTAATTATACATATAAGTCACTGTGTCCTCTGAAAACTGTCATTCGGCAAAAAGTGCATTTTGTCTTTCTTTCGATGAATGATGCAGCGAAAATTCTCATCAATCATTTTTTTTGTGTGTTGACATGGACTAATCGCTGCAGCACAAATAGAATATTTTTTTTCGTCAGACAGCAATTTCTTGAAATGTCTGCCCTAATCTATGAGTGATCGGTAGCCATCAGAGAAGAGGGAAGAATGATAGGCAGGTATCAGTTGTATTACTGTTGTGAACCGCTAGTGACGTAACACACTTAGCGACACAACAGCAATGCAAGCTCAGTGATCGATCGTTGCGATCATGTAAGGTCTGTGTTCACAAAACCACTCACCAAATTAGCTTCGATTCCTCATAGTCCAGCTTCAGTGGGAGCAGAAGGAAGCTTATAGTGGTATCAGCTGTTTTTCTTCAATGCCGCTGTCTACATGTGTGTGTGTTTGTTCTATATTTAATCAGGCAGGCTGCTGATGGCTGATGATAGGATAAGGGAGGTAAGCTGGCAGGAAGGATGATTATGTGTGTGCATTATACAGTGTGTGTATATGAATTGTGTGTGATGTGTTCATTTCGAAACATGCTAGTTCTGCTAAGCGGTGTTAATTTGACTTTAGGTAGCTGTGACCTGCTTTCTGCAGATTTATGATGAGAGGTAGTCAGCATCACAAAGATCTAATTACGTATAAAAGCGTATTTTCTTTTTCTTTTGTAAGCAATTCTTCATAACTTACGGTCTTGATCCAAGAAACAAGAGTCTGAAAATTTACAAACAGGGCAGCATCGCACATTAACAATGAATAAGACAATAAAAGCAACAGTAGGATAGAAAGAGGCAAACTAATCAAGTGCTGAACTGATAAAGGTGCACACATTAGGTAACAAACCAATGACAGGATAGGACAGAGACAGGATCAGAAACCAAAACATATAAAAGACATTCTTTAATGTAAACATTCAACTGGTCATTTGCTAAAAATATTATAACTGTTTACAAGCCATTTGATTTAAAAAGCCAGTGATGAATCCACTTTACTGCTACAAAGTTTAGTTCGTTCAATTAGCTATACTTCTGTCCATAGAAGTGTCCTGTTCATGAGTAGTTAAAGTAGGTGTACACACACAACATTGGTCACCTAAATGTCCTAAATCAGAGTGAGATAAACAATGACATTTACCTTAATTATTGTACAATTTGCAATTAACCTAAGTTTGTAATAAGTCTGGATACTTTTAGACATGCGAAAGACGTTAACACTCAGAAGGAAAGGGCATGTTAAAGGGAGTGGTGGCTTTTTAGGATCCAGATTATGAAGAATCCAGTTTAGTCTGACCAGCTAGCACTTGCCAAAACACATGCCAAGCTAGTCAAACTGTTAGACGATCTCTGCCAACTGTTGCCAAAATGGTCTACCACTTTGACCAATACAGTATTATTATTATTATTATTATTATTATTTTGTTGTTGTTGTTTTGGTAGCCAGTCGGATCAAGGATGGTTGGGCTGCAATTTTGAATTGATGCTCAGCAACAAAACTTGACAAGTGTGGGAGGAACTCCTGATGAAGTTTCAGGTTATGTATAATGTAAATCTATAGATTCATATAGAGCACCCACAATATAGTTTTGTTTTTTTTTCAACCTGACTCTGAACCTACTCTAAATGTCTTTCAGTGAATTTATACATCAAGAATGTGGATGGTTAATGTATAGTCACATTTATTTCTGAGCTTTTAACATTTATTTCAATCTATAAATTATTTTACATGTGGCAGAACTCAGTGAAGTAAGTGGTTAAGATATTTTGAGTATGGTGTTCAAATCCCAGGACCATCAAGCTACCACTGCTGGGCCCTTGAGCAAGACCCTTAACCCTCTAATGCTCAGTTTTATAAATGTGATACATTTAAGTTGTTCTGGATAAGGAGCAAATATAGATACATAGGATTAATAAAAGTTAACAATCTGGCACCTGCCTAGTAAATCTAAATGTAATAGTGACTGATAGTCAAGAAGTCAAGTATTTGTGGCCACTCTGGTAGTGCTTAATTGAGGACAAACGAATTGATTCATAGTAAAGAGCACTACTTCCTAGCTTGTTCATACTTGTTCTTGTCATCGTTCAGTAACATGTTTAAATGTGTGCTGTGTTCAGTTCCTTTTAACAACATTGTTGTCATCTGGAATCATCAGTATGTTTTCCTCATATAAGTGAGATCTTAAGAAAGTGTTCAGCGTCTGTATTGTATTAGGCTTGTATTGAAAGTCATCCACCATACTCGTTTCCTCCGGTAGTGTACAAGAGGTTTAGTCTTATGTATGTCCAAGAATATCCTCACGTTCTCCTGAGCCCTCCCCTAGGAAGAAAGAGATATGCTTCTGTCTCCCTCTACCTCTCACTCATTCACCTCTTGTGAGTCTGTGAGAAGAGCAGTGCAAGGTCAGGTCCATGCACCCGAGTCGCAAACAGAATGCAGCTTCAGCCCTGATTGCCCCTCCAGCCATGCGTAAAGAGAGGCAACAAATGAAAGCACCACTGTAAAACTCATAAATAATCTTCCACCATTTACACAAGTGCGCTTAGAGTCACTACTTTTTCTGCCAGGGTATTGTTGGGAGGATCAAAAAGGCAGGAGGGGAAATAAGAGCGAGCGAGTAAGAGAGAGAGAGAGAGAGAGAGGAGAGAGAGAGAGACTGCCCTGTTTGATAAGTTTGGGGCTTGCTTTTCATTTTTTATTCATTAGATAAGTAAAAGCAAATACAGTGAAGGCAGGTCTATGGGACGGCATGATTTATGCCTACTTCTGGGTGAGAATGCAGGATTTATGGCCAAGCAACAACACACTGCAAAATAAGCTGACAAACAGAAAGAACAAGAGTGAAGGAATAAAGAAAGGAGGAGGGAGGGGAAGAAAAATATAGCCAAATTGGGGTTGCTTTCATTCGAAAATGTAAGTAACAATATAACAAAATTGGGGTTGCTTTCATGAAGAGAAGAAAAGAACCAATTTGAGGGTGTTTTCACTAAATAAATGATGGAACTAGAGAAAGAAGGAAGAATGTAAGTAAATTGGGGCTGTCTTCATAGTAAAGAATGAAGGAAGGATGTTTGGTTGGATGGATGGATGGATGGATGGATAGATGGATGGATGGTAGGAATAAAGGACAGGTTGTCTTTCATAGAAAGGGAGGCAGAATGTAAGTAAATTGGGGTTGCTTCCATAGGAAAAAACAAAAGCTTCAGGTTGCTTGGATGGACGGATGGATGGAGGGATGGACAGAAGGATACACCCATATCTTTCAAGGAGGAAATGAAAGATATCCCCAAATTAAGACTTTGTTTTCATCGGGAGGAAGGGAGAGAGGGAGGGAAGGAAGGATGGAAGAAAGGAAGGAAGTTCTGGTGAAAGGAAATAACGGATCGGAAATAACCCTAAAAAAAAAAAAAACATTGTGGTATCTATTCTCTAGACTTCACTCCTGTCGTCTCATCGACACTTTATTTTATTTTCTGCTGTCAGATCAATGTTGTCTTTTTACTGCTCATGTTGTAATCACCAGAGGCAGCTTATTGGAGCTGTTTATTGCTGTGGTATGTGTAATCCTGTTGCGATTGACAGGAGATGCATAACCTGATTTCATAATAGATTAGTTCAGGTTTAATAAGTTAATCTCACACACGAATATGTTGCTATTTGTTTATTATTGTTGTCTGCATTATGCAGAGTCTTTGGAGCGTAATACTAAACCTAATCACGCATCCTTCGTGAGATCATATCGATCAGGCTTGTGATCCATAACTTGGCAGGATATGACTAAATTAAGGGTTGCGTTCATGCATTTACTTCTAGAGGGTTGTAGTTAAGTTAGCAGCCAAACACAGCCAGAGTCGTGACTGAAAATCCATCTGCCAGTCAGTAAGTCACTGTATTCGCTGCGCAGTATTCTTTATAGCTGTGATATTGTCATACTGTTCATGCTGCATAATGAGGCGGGTGTTTTAGAGTGCAGCTGTTACCCCGAGGCTTCTATGCAAAGCAAGGTCACGTTCTTTGAAGCCCTGGGAGAAGTTCCCTCATTTTCACTCACTCTAGTAAAGTTGTCTCATTTTGGTTCGACACAATTTATGGGACTGCCTCCAAAATGCATGGAATATTTCACACATCTCGACCCTTTAATTGAACCCTTTGGACACTGTGAAGGTGCAGAGTGGATCGGCTGGTGGCGGAAGATAGGCAGGTTTTACAGCAGGCTGCAGTAGGAGACGTGGGGATTGTGAGAGTTTTAGACAGCATGTCATTCGAGACAGGTGACAATGAGCCACAGGCCTTTGACAGGTTAAAGACTTTTCTTAGGATTCACTGTTGGAAGTAGGGAAAGGGATTTGAAATGAGCACGAGTTACGAGCACAGCAGCTATTTCATAATTTCAGCTAAAGCTAAATTTTAGCTGACAGCTGTATGCACCGGATGAAATACAGCAGAAATCTGGAAAAGGGAAAACCCATTTGAATGCTTAGAAACTGAGCATGACTTCCTGTATAAATCTGAAGTTGTGTGTGTGTTTTTACTGTCGAGTGACTGTGCCAATCTTTAGCTCGTTTATTATATGATCATTATAAGAGGATGTGTGTATGTGTCCTTGATCGAGAAGCAAAGACCAGCAAATTCATAATTTATCTTCATGTTTTTTATTTAGCGTTTGTTTTCCTGACTGCTGTTGTCCTGACTCGCAATGTCTCAAAAGCATAAAATTCAGGCAGATCCTTTCTCATTCCTACACCTGAATGGTTTTTCCTCTTCATTTTTTGTCAGTCTGGAAAAGAAAACAGAAACAAACAGTATGCTTCTAAAACTGGATAAAAAATGTGTTGTAGTTTAACAGACAGATACTAAATTAGATTTTGCCAAGCAGTTACAAAACATCTGTGCTCGGTAATGAACTTATTTTAGTGAATAAATCGGAAGAAATTAAGGGTGTGTTAATCTGCTACTGAGATGATATGCCCATCTTCATGCGTGTACAACAATACACTGTATGGAATTTAAAAACTCACTGGTTAAAAACTCACTCACAAGGCACTGATTATTTATGATATTTTTTTATAATATAAGATTCCTTTTACTTGCATGCACATAGACACCCACCATAATGAGATGCATATAAACACAAACACAGTGCTAAATTTAATGTTATAGTAATAATTTTGTAACATTGGGCCTTATATTGATATTGTATAAATTATGTAAAGTTATAGATGCTGATTATAAATAAATTGTTCTAAATACAGAGGAAAATAAATCTATTTAGTCACAGTTAATTTCCAACTTTTTCATGATACAGTGGGACATTTTCTGATGAGTGAGGTTAAAGGAGAAAATTACAAACTAATTAAAGCTAACAGGGAGCTTCAAATACCTCAAATAACCATTCTTTACAACCACGGTGAGTTGAAAAGCATCTCAGAACACATAATACATTGAGGTAGATAGGCTGCAAAAGCAGATGATCACTCTTAAAATTGTTACAAAAGACGAATGAATAAAGATACTTAATGTAAATATGTTGTAAGTTACAAGTACCTATGTAGAGTGATAAAGATTTTTGATCTGTTCTGATTAGATTATATGTAAATAAACATGTATGCTTCACATATAAAACTATAGTCATATAGCTCTAATGAGCAAGCTAGAGTGCCAGAGAAAAACTCCTTTAAACAAAATAAGGAAGAAACTTTCCTTTCCAGACTATAAAGGAAACTTTCCAGACTATAAAGGAACACATCCTTCCATTCACATAATTTCTGAATTAATTAGGGTTAATGTAAAGTCTGCTGTCTTGCACTGCTCAGTGATGGAGGCTTGAGTGAAAACTGTTAATAAACAGATGATCATATGCGACATCGGCCCCTCTCAGAGGACTGAAAAGCAATGATGCATTTCTCCAGATACAATGGGAATTTCCTCCTGCTGGAGGGCTTAAATGCAAAAATGCAGGTTGGATGCAAAAGATGAAACTGTCAAAACAGGATTCAGTGGCAAATGAGAGAGAAATCAAGCACCATGTTGCTCAGGCAGCTGATTTATTTTTTCATGGCAGTGAAAGCAGAAAAGACAAGAAAAAGTGTTACCCGTGTTCCTCTGCACTGTGTGCACATGTCCATAATCCATAAAGCTGTATGGAGCCTCACAGAGATCCTTACGGCAAGGCAAGGCCTCCCTGTGGGTGGACAGAATGGAGTAATGATGTGAGAATGTGTGTGTGTGTGTGTGTGTGTGTGTGTGTGTGTGTGTGTGTGTAAACATGACTACACAATTGTCCATTATTGTTATATTTCTTTGTTACTTCTGGAAATATGATGGCTGTGTATGTGTGTATGCGAATGTGTGTTTGAGTTTACACCTGAGTATTTGCTTGTAATCCACTCATGTTTCCTGATGTTTCTTTGTGTAAAATCAAGGCACAGGAAGGGTTTTTTTTAATCACAACACAGTAAAACAGAGGAGACTTGCTCGTTGTGGACTGGCTTGCTCAATGCTGCCATCTTGCTGTCAGTGTTTCAGTGAAGCTCAAAAACAAGCAGCAGTTACAGCAGATTACCTCACACTAGTCTTTTCACTGATGTAAGCGACTAGTGATGTTCAGACAATAGTGAAGCAAATATGTGCTTCGTAAACCCTTAAACATGTAGTTTTAATCTGTTTTATTGCTTTTAATAGCCAAGGAACATCTCCACAGCTTTACACTTTTAAAGAAAAGCCTATTCATATGTGTAATAGCTAAATGGCTAGTCAGTTGCTAGTCAGTTTTGCCACAAATACACAGTTTTGCCACAAATACACAATACCACAGCCCACTGTCTTTCAGGATTAATGCAATGTTCATTAATACAAGAAAAAAATTGAATTCCCAAATTCCTGGCGAGAAAAAAAAAAATTGACATCAGAGTGGAAATAATGTGTCTGAATTTTGGGAGCGGTTCATCATCTGACAAAAATCAGTTTCTGACAAAAATCTCATGTGTCCAAGAAAATAATGTCTTAAAATAGGAATTTCATAAATGTCTCAGCTTATAATGATTCATCTTGTTGAATTTTGATGCTTGTATGTGTGTATGTGCAACTTGTGTGCATGTGCATGCATATGTGTGGATATGTGCACACACATGTTATATATGTGTGTGTGTATGTGTTGAGGGTGCGTGTGAGGAATATAATTACCATTTCTACCACTCAGAGCAGGGCATTACAATGTGAAGACAGACCTGCTTGGACAATGTGGTGGAGATGGGGGTGGGTTTCGTGGAGATGGGGGTGGGCTGGCCAGCATTGGTGTGCATGACCTTGGACTGCTGCCTAGTTTCAATCCCAATCAACCCTTCTTTTATCCTGTCTCCTGTCTCTTCCCCTCTTTCTTTCACTTTGTCTCTTTCTGTCTTTTGCCCCTCCCTCCTTTTCTGTAGTGCTATCAGCAGGCACTGAAAAATAAATAATGCATCAAAATGCATTAAAATTGTTCACCAGGCTTTAAAGACAAAAATAGAGGGAACTGAAGGGGGAGAAGGAAAGCAGACTGTGTGCGTTTGTGTGCATGTGTGTGTGCATGTGTGATTGTACGTGTGTGTGTGTGTGTGTGTGTGTGTGTGTGTGTGTGTGTGTGCGTGTGTGATTGTACGTGTGTGTGTGTGTGTGTGTGTGTGTGTGTGTGTGTTTGTGTGTGCATGTGGTTAGGACTAAAAACAAGTGAACTTTGTGTAAGGCCACGGGTCTGTTTCTTAATTCAGCTCCCATAAGGGGACATGTTCATGTCTACTGGACCTAAGTGAAAGCACCTCAATGGCCTTTGTGCAGTCTGACTATATTGCTGTGGGTTATTTATTGCACTGTACAATAATAATTTTCAGTGTGCACCTAGCATAATACATTATGTATCCACAATAAAGCACTACAAAATGTGATAAGGATTTTGTAGTATAAGAGGAATAAAACACTTTGGGGTTTGCTGTTATAGCAACAAAATCTATGACGTAGTGGTGTTATGCAGCCTCGTGTAAAGACTTTAGCATATTGGAAAACCTAAAGAAACAGCCTTGTAGAAGGACTGACACTGGAGACACATTCCACTGTCTAATACAATAGTGTGTTAGAGCAAGACGGTGTTAATATAAACCTGGAAGCCAGAGCTGCTTCTATAGATCAATCAAGAATCTCCAGTCACATAGTTTAGTTAATGTAGGTAAGGAACATTATTTTAGCTTTACAAGACTAGAAGAATGGCGACAAAACTATTTTGCTGAAATAATTGTCCTACTCATCAGCAACACATTCAGAGAGCCCTTGTGCCCTGGTGATGGGGTTCAGGTCATCCTGGAATAGACCACTACCTAACAGGCTTGTTCATGTGTATACAGTGTTATAAAATTACTGAGGGTCCTGTTAATATTCATAAAAAAGCATAACAATTATTGTGATGTAATTTATAACAATATTTGTATTTTATCACACTTCACACATTTAAACCTTGCTTACTTTTAATCATAAAGACCTGTTACACCTTAATCTCTTTTTCCGCTTCTTTCCTTTTCTTCCTTATTGCTGCTCTGTTTCTTCCTCCACTGCCAGGGTTCAGTGGCAGAGCTGAGTTTTTCCCCTCCTGCCCTCCTCCCCTCTCTCTGCCCCTCCTCTCTGGCAGCGTGGCGATTGGCATTATTAAAAATTGATTGCTGCCGACCGCTCAGCGGTGTGCATGTATTATTGAGGTGGAGTTGGTTGGGAACCTGCCACAAGTGACGGCAGAAAAATGAAACGCTTTTAAATGGCGTGAGGCTTTCACATGGCACTGCTCTCAGACTGAAAATTAAACTCAACACACACACACACACATACACAAACCAAGCTGCCCGTCGACACTTAAGCACACATGCCTATGTGTATGTATTTGACATATGGTGTACCCACGCTTTGTCGTTTTCTTTTGTTTCTAACTCTCTAAATCCCTTCTTACACACACACATACACACACACACACACACACACACACACACACACACACAGATGCACACAGAGAGAGAGAGACACACACACACACACACACACACACACAGATGCACACAGAGAGAGAGACACACACACACACACACACACACACACACACAGTTGAGGCATCCTCACTGAAACATATCTGAACTGTATAAAATGTGTATGAATGCTGCACCTGTCCCTTTATGTTCACTCTCAAATCTAACATCTGGCTCTTTTCTTTTTTCTGTCTCTCCTTCTGCTCCCCACCCTGTCTTTTCTCTCCTTCCCTGACCATCCCACTCTCGCTGCGCAGATGAACAGGCCGATCCAGGTGAAACCTGCCGACAGCGAGAGCAGAGGAGGTAGCACTTTGCTTTTCATTCTCACTTCTTTTCTTTTGTACATCCCTGTCATCTTAAATCAGTCTTACATCACTATTACCAGCAGACGTCAGGGTGACTCTCAATTGTCAGTGTCATATTTAATGGCACACCTCGATCAGAGATGACAGGGCTACAGGACCCGAAGGAAGCCGGACTTCTCTGTACCTGCATTACATATATACTCTTTTTCTTTATTCAAGAAAAAATATTTATTTTTAAGGTATCTAATAAAAAGGTCAGTTGGATATTTTACATTAATTGCCACTTATTTCACTTATTCATTCATTTGGCAGCTTATAAGTGAGTCAAAACCCAGAAAATTGCCATTGTCATATTATATTATTTATTATTATCCCAAGATGTGTTTTAATCCCAATGATGCCACAGCCATTAATAGTCTGGAGTCCAAAAGAGCAAAACTGGCTGTGATCTCAGGGGGGGGGGGGGGGGGGGGCTTACTATTGCTTTTTAAGTCCAACATTTGACCATGTAAGCAGTTATACACCACTTTTTGCTATTTCAAAATGATAACATAGCACAACAAAACTTTCAAGATATTAAAAGAACAATGGTTATTTTGAAAAAAATATCTGTGTCTGTGCACTTGGTACAATCATCTATGTCCCTATAATATAAATGATAGGCGACAGCTAATTTTGTGTTGCTGGATATGTTTATGTTAAAAATGTGTGTCAAGAGAAAACTGTATTTAAAGTTTAAAGTTTCTGTCCAGTTCAGCTGAAACCAGTACACTGGCTCAAACACACTGCTGCATTATTGACTACATTTGCATTTCATTTCACATGTAGTAAGTAAAATCTAAATATAATAAATAGGACCTGGAAAACTATGCAGATCTTTAATGGTAGAATACAGTCATTTCTTCATCTATGCTACTTTCGTTTTCTTTTTTCGCCAAGGCTGGATTATGTAAGTAATAAAAACTATTTCCACGTTTTTCCTGTAAAATGTATTCAGACTTTCTTAAAGCTTCTTGAGCTGTCTGAAGTGGAGATCTGGAAAGACGCGTGTTCCTGACTGCCATATATATATTAGTGTATGGTATATATGGTACAAAATGTAGTATAAAAGTGACAGAGAAGGCTAACTCATAAGAGAACTCATAACACATTCATAAGCATTGCATCAACTATTTCAGAAAGCAGAGCTGGAGATGGCTGTTGTCAAAACGTCTAGGATAATCCTGATGGCATTCATTGCATCTTTACATGGAAGACAGGACCACATCTACAAGCTGGCTGACTGAGAAATAAATGTACAGTTGATTAGTACTATAGTTTAAAGGCATTTAGGTCACTCATTTAGCTGGAATATGAGCTTTATTAACAAGAAGCAGTATTGGATTGAGGCTCCATCAAAAACATTTTAATGCAAATGGACCGAGCATTCAATTCCATGCTCCTATAAGAAGGAGATCTCCCAGAAGATGAGATGGCGGATGGACCTTGTATATGATATGGATACTAATGAATATATGTGTAAAAATCATTCAAACAAGGATTATTCAAACTAAGTAATGTGAACCATGACTGGTTCAGCAATATATTTAAAATATATTTCTAAAATATATTTTTGACATATATGCAAATATGTGAAATTGGCTCAAATATATGTTTAAATATATAAAGGCAGAAATATATATAAATGTATGCTACTCAAATATATATAAAAAATATTTTTACATATCTGTCACTAAAGTACATGCCCAAATAACCATTAACACATATATTTTGTATAAATTGTAGTTTAGTTTGCAAAAGCAAAAAAAAAGTCAACAAAATTTAAACATGTAAATTAAACAGATTAGACATTATGAATTGTTGTCCTGTACTAGCCTATATGACAGCAATAAATAACATCAACTACTGACCTCTACTGAATATGCAGAATTACATTTTGTGAAAACATATATTTCCACCTGTACTACAATATTGTATATAGATATAGGTGTGAATATATTACCTTATATGACAGTGCAGTGCATATTACATTTACAGAATTTATCAGGCTTTCTTATTTGAAGCAACTTTCAGAAGCACTTTGGAATCTTGATCATAAACACATCCTCATTCTAGTTTACCAGGTCAGGGATTAAGGGTACCATCCAGAACATTTTGTTAGTTTTTTATATTTTTGGAAATACATAAAGAATGCAAACCAGGAAAATAAATTAAGACAATAATAAATAATGTAACTAATCATGTGATAATGACAAAAGAAACAGAGCTGTATAAAAGGACGAGTTAGTCTGTCTACATAGTGAGCTGTAAATGCCTTTATTTATAAAAGAAATATTTTTCACCTCAGTCTATACGTCCCATTTACTAATTCTGTATCTTATTAAACAGTGTTAATGGCTTCTTTATTAATAAATGTGTGGTAATGTATGGATTGAGGAATAGATGCATATGGGTGTGTGGGCAAAAGGGTAGGTAGGTAGGTAGGTAGGTAGGTAGGTAGATAGACAGACAGACAGACAGATATAAAAAAAAAAGGGAGTCTGATCATATGGTTGTGGTGAGTTGAGTATGTGATGTAAATGGTAATTACTCAAATATTTATTATTCAGGTGCAATCAAATTTAATGCAGCTATAATTTTATACTACTACAGATGGAGGAGACATTATCAGAAGTGCTACATTCACAAGTACGTTTCAGCCATTTGGCTGATGCTTTAAATAGCTTCTCAAACTTTACATACTGTAAAGAAAAGAAAAGTACAAGGTTCCCCTTGGTACCGATTGGTTTAATGAACATAATCCAACTATTTAAATGTTCAGCTCTTTATTTTGAGGTGAACAGTAACAATTTGTCTGTTTATTGTTGTTGTGGAGCTATAACCAAGCAAACCTAGAAGGATCAAGTAACATTAGTCAATGGTTTCATAGTTACTTTTACAAGAACATTCTCTCAGCATTTACAGAAGTAAGTGTTGGTACATGGGTTTCTTGTATTGTAATGGTTAGGGGAACATTAATACAACCAAATTGGAACATTCTGCAAAGGTTACAAACATTAGATTAAAGCTACATGTTATTGACTTACTGGGTTTTGGATTAAACATATTTAATTTAATTTGCCAGGGTAATAACTATAAAAATGCAAAAATAAATGTAATAACTTTAATAATAAAGGCGTGTGATTTCCACAAAAAAAGAGAAAAAAAATTACAGACCCTCTGGCTATGCTTCACAGACCCAAGTGTTAGAATGATGGCTCTAGAACGACTTACAAAAGGAAATTATGAAAAGGACTAAAAAGTCGGTAAATTGAAAGACTGCAGGCTAATGTTAGCTCATGTGAATGCTCCAGTGACTGGAAGTGAAAATGCAAAACAAACTAAAGATCCCTAATGAAGCCAATTAATGTAGCAAAAAAGAGCACATGTACAGTAGGAAAGGAATATTTATGCCTTTGAAAAACAAAATATAAAAAGTAAATATCTTTAAAGTAGAATGTATTGAAAAAATAGTTTTTAAATATAAGAGAGTAAGAAGAAGATTGCAACAACCCCAGCACTATTTTACATATAGTCCTTCTGAGTTCTTTCTCTTATATTTCATTCTCTCTCTCTCTCTCTCTCTCTCTCTCTCTCTCTCTCTCTCTCTCTCTCTCTCTCTCTCTCTCTGATTTTCCTGCTCTGGTTTCTGGTTGGTGGAAATCTATTTCCACAGCACATGTATCGCTGTCAGCTCCTTTAACAGCAAGATGCTTGGATTGTGTTCTGCCTCACTTGTAAGTCTACTTGGATGAAAGCGTCTGCCACAGAAATAAATGTAAATGTACTCAGAAGTACTACAAAGCCACAAACACACACACACACAGAGAGAGAGAGAGAGAGAGAGAGAGAGAGAGAGAGAGAGAGAGAGAGAGAGTGCAGTGTTTGTAAAACCATAGTCACAAAGCAGTCACCCAGACTGTGGGATGAAATCGAGTTGTATGAAGTTAAAGTCATAAGTGTTTGCAAGAAAGGTCACTGATCACAATCACATATGAGTTACGATGCAGCAAAAGACAATGTGTGAAAAAAATGAAGTTGATACATCAAGTTTTACTTAAAAAGGCAGTATTCCTGTTTCTCAGTGGGGATGGTTTGGACAAGAAAGAAAGACAGACATAAAGAAATAATGAGACAGAGAGAAAGACAGAGAGAGAGAGAGAGAGAGAGAGAGAAAAGAAGAAGAAGAAGAAGAAAAAGAATAGTGGAGATAATCAAGGCATTCGTTTGGGTGGTTCAATTGTAAAAAAAAAAAAGTTTTGATTAGAAATTGCTTTGTCTTTTCTATTTTTGGACTTGTTTTTTGCCTAAATGCAATGGATGGCTTCACAATGAGAGACAAACACTCCAGAGAATTCGAGACAGATGCACCTATTACCTCTATTCTCTTCATCCAGCAGCACTCCCTCCTCCTCCTCCTCCCTCCTCACACTAACAGCCTCAAACTGAGGCCATCTTTTCTTATTCACACTCCACAGATGAGTTGTCTCTGCTCTTTGCCCTATCAGACTGCCAAATATATCCAGCAGTCAGACCTTTAAAGCCACCCTGTGCCTCTAAAAAAGCCCTCCTATGCCTCTTGCTGACCAATCCATCCTCCAGCCATCTAGTGATGACGGTGAGCTGGAGACAAGAGACTAGAGGTCAGTGAGAGAGGAAGCACGATGATGAAGTGGTGCTGATGAGTGTAGAGAGGATCATAACAAAGAAAAGAATGAGAGCATGAGACACATGGACTTAATAATGTAGCGTATTTACATTCAAGATCCACTTTATTAGGAACACGTATGAATCAGCTAATCATGTGGCAGCGGGGCAATGTATAAAATCATATACAGACATGAATTAAGAAATACAGTGTGTAAATATGTAACAATTCACTGCTAAATATATAACAACCTATCATCACCTGGGTAACATGCTCCATACTCCCTGCACTCTTCTGAGCCCCCACCCTACTGATTCTCCACACTTTTCACCCCACCTACTTACCCCCACCCACCCACTCCCCCAACCCTAAATACCCTTCTGACCCCCCATTCTTCTGAATTGTGATGGCCAATTCAGAAGCATCTCAAAAACAGCAGGTATTATAGTGTGTTCCCAGGATGCAGTGGTTAGTGGAAAACTAAAAAAAAAAAATATGCTGCTTAAAGAACGGAGTGAAATGTCTGCAGTTTATTTATTTAATTACCTTTACTTTCTTGCTTGAACAATCTCCACACATCAACAATTAACCAGATGTTAGTGTGTGTGTGCGTGTGTGTGTGTGTGTGTGTCTGTGTGTGTGTGTGTGTGTGTGTGTGTGTGTGTGTGTACATGCATGTGTGTTTAATTTCATCATCTTCTTGCTTAAACTTAAAAATATCTAGCTTGTCGTTTGTTTCCAGATTTGTCACAGGATAAAAATAATTATCACAAAACAAAGCAGCTTCTGTCTCTTATCCTTTATTTAATAAAGTCTTCATAAGCATGTAAATAATATTATGAATAATAAAGATCTGTAAAAACCAACAAGTTGAAAGATTTGACTAAATCTTCTTTGTGCTTACACATTTCATTACCCAGCCTCACAGTGTAGTAAAAAGCCTGTGTGATTTACTTGAGGAGTCGCAGCTTGTCTGGAATTTTATTCATCTTGTCTTGTAATTCATGGAAATTAAATTCGAAAAGCAGTTTGCACAAGTTTGCATATAATAATGCTTTAAAGGTGATGCCTTGATGACCCAGCCTGATCTCATGGAGAATTATGTGAGGATTATGATGATTGATAAATTTTTACTTTATCCACAGCTTTTTAAATATAATTGTCCCCATTTGTAAGAATAAAAATATAATTTTTTTATAATTTATAATTTTTTATTATAATTTATAATATATATATTTTTTAAAATATAAAACAATATTGTAATATATATAATAATAATTTATACAATATTATGAATACAGAGTATTGTACTTGGGCTTGTTATTGTTATAGTTAATATTATCAACATATACAATAACAAATTATCAACATGTTAAAATAAGGTCATGCACAGAGCACAATGTATGAATACTTTAGTATTATCTTAGTTTTAGACAGTATACAAAAAGAAAATGAATTGTCATTGCAACACATACAGTAACCTTTTGTTCACAAGAATGATTAAAGGGAAAAGGCCAATGATTAAAGGGAAAAAAATAAATCAGTAGTATTTAAAGTAATATTGAGAACACCAAATCCTTAACATACTTTATTCTCCAAATATTGCAGTTTTAACCTACTCAAACTTCTTAAAAAAACACAACTTTTGATGTTACAAAGAAAGTGAAAAGATAAGCAGAGAAAGACTTACTGACAAATATCAAAAACACTGGTGACTAGCAAATGCTAAAATCTTCTAACAAAAAAATTTAATCAATGATTAAGAAGTTTTTTGTTGTTATTTTTTTGTTGTTGTTAAATTCTTTTAAAGATTCTAAACATCATGTTGGCAGTCTGCCATATGAGTACCAGTGAACCAGCTGCAATTAAAAATATATATATATAATATATTTTCAACTTTTATATTGAAAATGAAACTTTTTTTTTCATTTTACTTCTTGAAATAAATAGACGGCAAAAAAGAATACATGGATTCTATAAATATGCTAATTACAGTGTAACAGCATACACTGCAAAATAAATATGTGATAACATTTTCCATTTAGTACAAACTTGGATTTTCCAGTGAGACTTTTCAGCAATTTCACAACTTTGATCCGCACTTTGATAAGGCAGCAAGTCGAAGAAATCATTGTCTGAAACACACAGTTATCTTAAACACTTTGTGCTCCTCCACTGCTGAGATGGAAGGCACTGGAAGAGAGCGTTTGCACTCAGGAGACCATGTTGTTTGATTGTGTTTTCATGCATGGAGCCTGAATCTCACTTTCTGACTGCGAGTCCTTTGCTCATTCTTTTTCAGAAGACAGAAAGCTGTTTGTGGGGATGCTGAACAAGCAGCAGTGCGAGGACGACGTGCGACGCCTGTTTGAGGCTTTCGGCAGCATTGAAGAGTGCACCATTCTCCGAGGCCCTGATGGAAACAGCAAAGGTTTGACACCATGGCTTCTAATTCGGTTTGAGATATATAACTAGTGAACTATATTTTCAGAAACTTTCAAAAATCTTCTCCAGAGTAGCGCAACAGTAAAGCATTTGTGCTATCACGAAGACATCAAATTTCTGAATCCAAGACGGCTGAACTGGCCATGCTCTTTGGGTAAGAGGTACAGCGTACTCTCTTCCCTTTCAAACTATTGCTACACTATAAAGAGATTGACAGTATATGGTGTCATTCTTTAATTCAGGCAAACAGCAGTCAGTAACAAATTGGTCTGGTCAGAGCCGGCCCAAAGGCATACTCGAAATACGCAGCTGCTTAGGGCCCCTACGCCACCAGGGGGCCCCCAAGAGCACCAAGATATCATGATAAAAAAATATATATTTTAAA
>JAOVVF010000019.1:4861648-4877969 GCA_028565595.1 Duopalatinus emarginatus
CGGATGGGTTAAATGTGGAGGTCACATTCCTTCTGTGTGCAAAACACAGTAAGGCAAAATAGTTCACTTTCTTTTTACAAGTTTATAGTTTACACCCTGTAAATACTACTAGTTGGTTGAAGCTTGGTTTATAGCCCTAATCTTAACTAAATGTTTCTAAGAAAATATTATGTAATATTTTTAAGATAATGCATTTATCATCGGTCAACAAACCTTTAAATTTAAAATCCATATCCACCAAATCTCGCACACACAAAACACACTCAATCCCAAAACTAAAACCTTAAACTAAAAACCTTGTACTCCAAACTCAAACACCAAAAGTAAAAGTTTTAAACCACAAATCATTCCACCTTGACCTAAAAACACAACATCCAAACTGTAAACCCAACACCCAAAAACCTCAACCTTTAATCCTAATTTTAAACATGATATATTTTTATCATCCATTTTTATTTTTTATTTTTTTTAAATTCATAATTCCCTCAACAGCTGCAGACTAAAATCTTTCCTTTACTCTGCAACACGCCAAGGCGAAACATTAAACCTACAAACCAATCCTAAGTCTTAGACCCACCACCCATTAACCCAACACCCCAAGGCTAAACCCAAAACCTGCTTCCCAAACATGACATCCTAATTCCCAAATCTAAACTCCAGTCTAACCCCAAATTTCCCAATCCAAAACTGAACACCACAGAAATGATACTCAAACTCCCAAAATCTGTACCAACCCAGCCCAAACTTTTCACAGCCTGAACTCGCTGCAGTATAGCTTAATCAGCTGTAGGATGCTTGGCCCAGAATGATAATGCCAGACATCTTTAATCTTAACCTAAGACTTTTGCTCTGATCTTGCCAAAAATGTAAACACTTTAACGTGTGGGTGCTTCCAATAAATCTATCAGTTCTCTGGCTATGCTGCTACTTTCACAGCGGAGCTGCTGTGCACAGCTCTCAACCATGCCAAGGTGCTGAGGTACATCTCTGTCAGAATTCTGATTTATTCTGAGGTGTACCTCTCTTACTCTGAAATACATACTGCGCCAACTGCAGAGTTTCTTCTATAAAGCTGAGCAAAGCTATCACATCATGTCGTATCGAAGGCCATATTAGGGTGATTCTACAACTGGGTGCTATTTATGTCCTACTGATCTTACATTTATGAATATGTATGTAATAGTAAAAGATAACATTGGTAAGGTGTCCTTTACAACAACCACTGCGCATGTTTAAGTTATTAACATAGAACTTATCCCCAGCGCAAAGAAAAGCAAAACTACATATTAACTTTCAAAACAAATTATTAACTTAATGTGCAAATCCATAAGTTTCATTTCATACAATCCTGTTGCCTAAACACATTCACCCCTATTTTATATCATATGAAATATATGCTATTAATGTTGAGAAAAAAAACCAGACACATTACATAAATACATAAAACATAAATACATACGTATACGTACTAGTTTTCTGAAACTTAAGCACATGATGCTGTGTAGAGCACCTGGCTTGTATTGTATCAAACTCTCTCTTCTGAAAGATTTGGTGGTAATGCCTGTTGTTCTATAGGTTTGCATGTTCCTGTGTCATTGGATATTAATATCAGTGTGTATGCTGTTGTGCTGTATGGACTGGTTTTGTGCATAGCTGTTAAATGTTAACATTCTCCTGAGGTCATGTGACTCAGGTAACTGTGTTTAAAGCTCCTGTCACTGTTTCATCATATCATCTGTCTCTTATTTTCGGTCTCTTTCTCAGTCTCACTTGTTTGACTTGGATCTCATTCGGATCATGCTAATCCATCTTTTTCAATCGTCCCATTCAACAGGCAAGTCTTAACCTGCTTTCCTTTCTGTCTCTCTTCCTCCCTCCCGTCCTCCATATCTCCTTCCCTGCTTCTTGTCCTCAGGCTTTGTGAGCTTTGATAACCCAGCCAGCGCCCAGGCTGCCATCCAGTCCATGAATGGCTTCCAGATCGGCATGAAGAGACTCAAAGTGCAGCTCAAAAGGCCAAAGGATGCCAACCGCCCTTATTAGCCCTGCCCCCTGATGTCCCTCACCCTGGAGGTGAAGGCCACTGTAGCACTGGGGGAACAACAGGTCAGACATACACACATTTATGTCCACACACACACGCTACAGTTACATGATACTGTAAAGTGCAAATTGTTCCAGCATCTTGGGGGAAAAAAAGAAGAGTACTTATAACAACAAGATGTCTGGTTTTATGTTCTTGAATCTTAAGATCAGATACATACACTAAAGTAAGGTTCAGGTCAAACCTCATCCAAAGAGGGTCAAGGTCAAAGCTGTACGAAACAGTTTTCTAAAGTATATTTTAAAGGTAGATCTGGTGATAAGAATATAAGATAAGAAAGACTATTTGGCATTGAGTTTTATTGGTTTTGAATTGTTGTCAATTTGATAAACTGTTGCATTTTGACATTGTGCTTAAAGAAATAATTAGATCTCATGTTGTCTAGGTTATCAAAATGTCACACAGAGTTTTATCTGCAGTCACAAAGCAGAGTTAAATATTCTGATGCATAGTGGTGCTGAATTTGAATATTATGTTCATTTTCTATAATAACAGCTCTGGCAGTTGTGTTGGCTATAATGCAAATCACAGGTTTATTTTTATTCACCCATACTCATATGTTATTGTTTCTATAGCAACAGTTCATTCTTAGGGCTTGTATAGTGGATGCTGAAACGATGGGATCGTAATAATAAAGGTATTATAAATGTATTGTTATTTAACAAAGAAGACATATAATTTAAGCACAGTAACATGACAAGCTACAGGTTTTTCATCTTGTACTTCAAGAGAAAGAAAAAAATGCTGGTGAGGAAACAAATATTTAAAGCTGCTATGATATAATTAATAAGATGAACTAATTTGTTGTACAGACGTTCCACAGCATTAAATGTAACTATAAAGTGATAAACTATGCAGTGTGTTGCTCTTTAATTAAAAAAAGTTAGTGTTGGAAAATTGTTGTGGTATAAGAGGAATAAATCACTGGCTGTTATTGAAAAATAATCGATTTCCAGATAATAAGACTAGGCCTGCTTCATCACAATACACTCTCATGTTATTTTCCTATAACATCACTTTATACTATGAAGCACTGAACTATTTCTCATATAAATGTTCTGTGTGGGGTGGTGGTGGTGGTGATGGGATTAGTCCTCCCTGTGGTATATCTCCCTTCCTGTCATTTTCACTGGCTCCCTGTGTCTCAAACCATCATCCTACTACTGAGTCGGCTGAGCCTGCTACAGTGCTGAATTAGACCTCACAGCCTGAATCTCTGCCGAATAACTCAATAACTGATGTTTCCTTTTTAAAAGTTCCCCCTACTCAGCTTTGAGAGAACACATGATTGATTTCTCCTTCTCCTGTTTTTTCTTTTTCTAGGTTTTGTAGAGCGGGAACACATGTTGATAACATGACTAACACACAAAAGAGACACAAAAGGACAAGCTCAACGTGACTGGGGGTGTGGACGTGAGACTGAGGGGTGTGTCAAGAACGTGGCTATGCCACGTCGCATGATATACCATCACCGCAAAAGCTCAGTGGACCTTTAGGAGCTCAATGGAAACTCAGGAGAGCTGTCACGTTCCACAAGATGTATGGGACTCCCTTTCTGAGTCTCCACAGCCTGCCTGATAGGAACCCTACTCATTTAGAGCCACAGAAAATATCAACGACTGAAAAAGAAGAACATGGGAACGTGACTCAAGAAAACAAGGCAAAGGAAAACAAAACGCTTTTGAAAATGCAAAAATTTGGGTTGGGGGTATGTGCTGTGTGACAAGGGACTGAGAAACGTTAAATAAAAAGGACTGTTTTAGAAAAGAGTAGAAAAAACTTTTTGGAAGGATGCAACGCTTCAGGAAACTTGGTGTGGTTGTGGATGGCCATCTTTATCTCGGAGTGCCTGTCCGTTTCCAGAGGCGAGAGCTGCCACGAAGAACTGCGGCTGCACTCCTCTGGGAGACTTAATCCGTCATTCCTTAGTTGTGTAGGGACCAAAAAGACCAAACCTTTTTATCGATTAAAAAAAAAAAAAAAGAGAGAGACAGACTCGTAGCTGTAACATACTCAGACCACTGCATCTCCTTTGCTGTGCCAATCGGTTTAAGAGTTGTATTTACGAAAAAAAAGATGTATACGTAGATTATATAAGATTATATGTATAAATGCATACATATAGATTGCTCATATGCTTTTGAATACTGGCAGAATCATATGAGATGCCCTGAAGAGGCTTCTCACTTCGTTAGTTTACAAATGGAAAAAAAAAATCTATTTTTTTTCTCTTCTCATTTGGGATGAAGGGTACACAGATAGGGTTGTTCCATATCGCAGCCTTACCTTTTTTTAATCTCGACATCCTGACCTTGTAGTTTAAAAAAAATGCAGGTTTGAGATATAACAAACCCGTTTCTATTTAGCGTACATTTAATATGTATATGTATTGCAAAACATTAAAAAAATGATGTATTCATATATATATGCACACCTCCAGCATATATATGGATACACATCATATTAACCCCCCTCCAAACCTATATGTATTTATATGCATATATTTTATATGTGTGTACATATATATAGAACCAGCTATTCAATATGTAGGACTGTAATTCTTTTGTAGATTTAAGCTGGACTCTGAACCACCACTCGGCTTGGAATTTCACAGGAAGAGACTCATATCTGGCAGCTCTCGAACTGCAGGCATTTCTCTTTCTGATAACTCTGTATGCCAACACACTCCCCATACACACACACACACACACACACACACACACACACACACACACACACACGTACACATACACATGAAAGAGTGTGTGTTTAGAGATAGATGTATATATGTGTATATGCTACTGAAAAATGCAAAAAGGCCTCCTCTCATCTGAGAGTTTCAAGAGAATCAGGCTTCAAGAAATTCAGGAGCATTCCCACAGGACTTAGGACAGAAGCGTTATCTTAGACATATCTGCCTCTCGGCTCTCTTGTGTACCTTTGCAAATCTGCACACACACACACACGTACAGACACAAGTTATATTGCAGTTATTGCGCCAGCTTTAATTTGAACCGTGACACTTCGAATCTCCTGCGTCAGTGGTCAGTGCATGTAGCGTCAGGTTGCCAGCAAATACAGGTGCACGGGGTCACCTGGTTGCCTCTCACATTAGCACTGTGCTCCGAACACTGCTAGCCGCCATTCAAGACGACGACGATGATGATGTCAATCTTGCCAGAGGCACTGCTCTTTTTTGCAACTTTCAGCTTCTTACTTCTTACACACATCCAATTTGTTGCAGTGCAACTCGCAAAATACAAAACTCTGATTTTCTTTTTGCTTAGGGTTCCGATTACATGGGCATTAACACAAATATTTTGCAACGCTAAAGCTAAAAAAAAAAAAAAAAAGAAAAAAAAGAAAAAGAAAAAAACCTTGCTTCTCCACGGTGTGTTTACAAGTATTGTTTCGAAGAGCCGAGACATATTTTGCTATGGTTGTTTTTGCTTGGGTTAAAAATGTCAAGGTTTTTTGGGGTGGGGGAGAGGAGGTGGGTGGGGTTACATTATCAACTTGATCATTAGAAGGTCAGCGCCTTGCTTTTCCCCATGCTTTTCATCGACTTGCTGTGTTATACAGGTTGTAAAGGATTTCAGAACTTTCGAAAAGAATCCGTTCAAAAAGAATGTCACATCGCACCATCCAGACCTCTTGGAAAGATAAGCGTTCAGGTACACTGAGAAAGCTCGCTATGATGTACAAACAATTGTATCATGAAGTGCTCATTTCTGCTCTTAATCCATACCTCCGGCACATCATTCTCCACGTCTCACTTCCTGCTTCACGATTTCCCACTCATGCAACGTTTCAGCTACAACTGTTTACATGATTTTAAAAATGTATGGTTGATAAACTACCAAGAAACAGAGCAGAAGTGTTATTATTTTATTATATATAAATATATACATAAACTACTGAATATACTGTAAATGTTTTTTTTTGCTCTGTTTTTTCTCTGTATATAGGTTTGCATATTTTATAGGACTTTTACTTCTATGTACAAGGACTGAATAATTATGAAACTAAAAACTACATAAGAGTGAAACTTGGCATGGTTAAGGGGGGGGGGGGGGCACACTGAAAGTCTGAAAAAGATTGTGGCCCAGTTGGGAAAAATGGCCACCAGGGTCTACTGCTCACCTTTTTTCTGAAAATGTGGAAGACATTTATTTAAGATGTTGCATTGTTCTGACCCATTACGATTTTCTGCGATCTGCTGTTTGCTTTCTTTCTCTCCTCATCAAAAACCTGCACTAATGTCTAAAATACTCACGGTTTCAAATTCGTAAGAATTCACACGAGTCACATGGGTTAATGTTTCAAGCTTTTCTGTTATTAAACCTTGATCAGAATGGAAAAGTACTCAACCATTAATATATACATATCATTTTACTGAATTTCTTCACAGTCCTCCATTAAAAAAAAAAAAAAAACGTCTAGACGACTCACTATAAATATCAAAGAGCATTACTTATTACTCAAAAATATTTTCTTTGCCAACTGAATCCATTATCCATTTTATAGTTAGATTTAATGTTGTGAGACATCCACAAAACAAGTTAATTAAACAAAAAAAGCTTACTATCAGGATGTGAAGACTTTCCTGTGGTGGAAAAACTCTAGCTCTAGAGACTCCTTCCATAAATGTAAAATAAACAAGAATTTCACCATATTGATAATTTTTAAATAATTAAATTTATAATTTTATAAATAATAGTTATAATAGTTGCCTTGCAGCTGGGACTACTGTCAGAGCTGCTATTGTAGAAAATGAATTCACACCTTCTGCCCAATTAGATTAGAGAAATTCAGTACCTTGTATGGATATTACAAATATGTTTTTTAAAACCAATCCTTTTTACTTCTTTTTACTAAAGTGTATTTTTTCTGTACTTTTCCACCCCCAGAAAATGTCATTGGTATGAAATTCGATAAATTGCTCTGGCTCGTTTGAGTTCCTATGACTCCTCTGTGAGATGAGGATGCTAACCCATCTGTCTCCTCAGCCATTCCTTGCTATCTTAGCGCTTGCTATCTTCTCAACCTACATCCAAAATTCATCCAAGGGCATAGCAAATTGCAAGCAACAAATGGTTTTAAAAAAAATGTACAAAAAAGAGAAAAGAGAGAACTGCAAAGAAACTAGGAAGTTGTCAGAATTTTGAGCACATCTGAGGGTGCTGGGTTTTGTGTGTGAATGATTGCCAAGTCTATCTCAATGAGAGAGAGCTATTAGCAGTCAGAGTACTTAAACTGCTCTTGCTGTACCTCTGAACTGCGCATTCCTTCTGCTCCCTGGACTCTCGTTTTGTAATTTTACTGAATGATGCGTCTCCGCTTAGCCCGATAATAAAGCACAGTCTAGAATAAACCAGCGTTATGCCTCCCCGATTTCCTGCTGTGTATGAGCCTTTTTTGTGGTGTTTTATCTGTTTGTTCCCTTTATGGGTTGGTGGCTTGACTGATTGTAGACTGCAGACACTTCAAATCAAGGTAAAATACAAGCACTTTCACAGGCAAAACTACTGACAACCAGGACTCAACTACAAAAAAGGTCAAAATGAATGTTTAATGCATTTTATTCTTCTAGTACGGTGAAAGAATTTCATGTTATACAGGCGTAAACTTCACGTTTTGTCTGATGAGCCACAAGAACGCGAGTGGAAATTTTGGCAATCAGAAATTTTGTGCAAACACTCCTTAAATGTATCTTAAGTACTGTCCTATAAACAGACTTATTTGAAATATAATGTGAACAGGATTCAGCAGTGGAGAAACATTATTAAAATTTAATGCTGAACAACTAATGTACTCCAAATATACTGTATACACTTTAAGATAAAGAAATCAAACAGACCTTTTTTAACTTCTTAGTTGCAGGACTTATTCTGCATGATTCATCACTAAAGAGACAAAGTACTTGTTTTTGCATATAATTATACAACAACTTTAGGTTTTTATTTACACTAAAGTACTGTAAAAAATGGTACAAAAGAGGCATTTGTTTGGCTGGCATTCCATGGGACCCCTGGTTTGTCTACAAACGTCTCTGACAGGTGAACTCTATGTGTACCTACTTTCTGGAAGTTCCACCTGATCATGTCCTGCAATTACTCTGATGGGTTTGGCCTCTTCCAACAGGGCAATGCACCACCACACATGTCTAGAAACAGCAAATTGTGTCTCTTCATCAGCTGTTATATGGCATCAGCAATGTTTGGCTGTTTCATTTGCATGCTAAAAAATGCATTATCACAGTGGACAGCACTGATGCACAATCTGTGGCTCCGACAGCACCAGTCACAACAGCATTTACTATGCAACGTTACAAGGATTTTATTTGTTTTTAATTTATTTAGTTTTAAATGACAGGAGATTTAAATAATGATACACATGATATCAACATGAACAATGTAGAATTTATCTACACAACAAATACACACTACATAGCCAAAAGTAGGTAGGCACTTGGCCATCACACCCATTTGTGGTTCTTTCTCAAACTGTTGCCACAATTGTTTAGAATATCATTGTGTGCTGTAGCATTACAAACTCCCTTCACTGAAACTAAAATGACTAAACATTTTCAAGCATGATGATGCTCCTGTGTAACAGTCAAAACCTAGTGACATCTCTATATAGATAGCATATGTCATTGCACACACACGCCTGGGAAGTAGGCTGACTCAAATCTTAGAGACTTCAAAATATTGCTCGCTGAGTTGCCTTATTCCGACTGGATGCCACAAGCACTTTGGCCAGCAAAAACATTTTCAAATGTAAATAATACTAACTGAATCACAATATTTATAAATATTTACAATATTTATTCGTTACAATAAGAGATGTTAGCTGGCACGCTGGCCAGTTGTGTTGCCTTAGCTCAGTGGTTTGAATGATCTGCAGCTATCTGATAGCATAGTAAGCAAGACACTGTCTAACTAGTGTTCCTGGACAACAAACTTTAAGGATTTTACGTTTGATGTCAGTAAGAATCCTCATTAGTAAAGAATCCTCCCCTATTAGTAAATAGGCAGCAAGGCAGCCTACTAGGTTTAGAGACACATCCATGGTTTTGGTGTGGAAGAAGTCGAGTGTCTAGTGAATCTAGTGAAAGCCTTCCCAGGAGAGGTGATCTTCAAAGCACAAGAGTCCACAAATATTTGGTTATGAAGTGTATTTTAAGGCAATCAAAGTACATTCATGTTTACTTAACTGTCTGCCTCACTGCCATGCCATTTTTAAGACTGTTAAAAAGTCAAATTTACCCCATCACTCAAACTCAAATCATACAGACATACCACATAAAAGATAAACTTGATGAATAAGAAATTTGCATGCTTGTTTTTAATAGGTGCCTATAAAGTGACTGCTTTTTTTATTACAAAATTGGAACCAATTTCTCTCTGGTAATGATATAAGAACAAGCTCCTCTTATAAAGACACACAGAAAAAAAAAAACTTGATTGATTAGTGTGTTTCTATATTTAGTCTTGAAGTGTTCACCATGCTTCAATTTGGACCACAAATGCTAAAATGAATAAATAAGTTTATTATCATAAGATTAATAAAAACATCAAACAAATAAAACCTATGATTACTTTGGCTTAAGTTTACAATTAAGGCAGTAATTAAAAAAAGGAATTGTAAAGCAACTGGAGTCCAACAATAGAACAAATAATAAAAAATCTAGTAATGAAATTAGAAATGAAATAATGCACAGTTGGTTTATGATTAGAGATTAAACTCCATGTGGCATTCTGTGCACTTATTAAGGTTGTGATGAAGATGTATTTTCTAGCAGATGAAGAAAATGTCCTCTAGAATCTGACTCTCCTGTAGCTCTTCGTGTGAGGACTGTTTTTGGCCATGAGGAGAAAGCACTGAGGTGTGTATGGGCCCGACGGCACTGAGAGGCTGACGAGGGCCGGTGAGACTCCGGTGTGTAGATGAGCTGACTCTGCTTCTTTCCACGTTACTTATCGGACTGAAAATATCCAAGATCTCAATCAAAGAGGAATCCAACCTGCATGAGATTGAAAAGTTACAAGAGTGTGAAAAAAAGTGTAATGATTTTTGTGTTGCAAAGCTAACTCGCATACATCAGAATCATTTAATTCTGGGATCTTCTGTACATGCTAATTTTTCTGTTGAATACCAGTGAATGGTAAAGTCTAGGGTAGTGAAACAAAGAAACTGTGCACGTGGAGAGAATGAGAATGAGACATTGCCTTCCTTGGAAGACAGAATGCATAAATAAAACAAACAAAGATTAGGCTAAATGAGATTCTATGTGTCAGTCAGGGGGGTGGGGGTTGGGAGGGGGTTAATAAATTATTCACTAAGTACAGAGAGTCAGATGAGTAAACGACACCACGACAGTATTAAACATCAATTCTTAGACAACGCTCTTATGATATTCATATAATTGTCAGTTCATTTTAAGCAGCATAAATTTACATCATGTGTGGATAATTAAAAAAAAAAAACAAGCACCTGGTAATCATGTCTCGTATCAGCACTACTCTGTTGACGGAAATGATTTACTACACTCTCAAGGGTGGCCAAATCATAAATTCATTATCAAGCCCACTGAGAAAATAAAAGCTCTAGTGTGTTCGTCCAGTATCATGTTTGCCTAGAAAAGTACCTGACCAGGCAAACAAACAAATAAATAAATAAATAAAGAGTTAGCAGTTAAAGTGCATTATTACAGAAGAGTAACCAGCAAGCACAAAGTTCTCTGTCCTTTTTTTTTTTTTACACCATATCAACGTTTATCTTTATTAAGTAACATAATAATAACAAAAACAAGTTCAAATCCTGAGAGACCTAAAGAAAGTCTGTGCTCTCACACAGACACTAGGCAATCATAGGCATCTGTAAGCTCATGAATGCAGAAGTGGGTGGACAGCAAATGTGTTAAGCTGCTCTCTGAAGAGGTTAGTAACTGTTGTGTGACAAGGGAAAGCTACATAATGAGAAGAATTAACCATGACTATATTAGGGAAAATCAGGGGGAAAAATCCAGCCTAGATGAGAACAGGAACTAATTTGTCTCTCAGACGTTCAATATGATTAAACCTAAACTGTTAAAATGCATGATGTGTGGTTTATTAATATATATTGGCAAATAGGAAATAACACTCTAGAACGAAAGTAATGCACTTCAGGGTGCACATAAAATTATCTCTCCTGAAGGTGAAAACTTAAATATTTTTTAATTATTTAAATTATTTTTAATTTAAACGTAGTCTTTAGTAATGTACAGCCTTTTCCATCTATGTCTATGTTATTTAGCTGTTATTATAACACATTAATATAAACCTGTGCTTTAAATTATACCTCAGACAAATCAGATTACAGAGTGTATGTATCGTTTCACCATATTTCTGGCCACGATTGAATACATACGATGCTTTAGGACCAAAAGGTGGTTCATTGCAGTTGGGCCCCCCTTCCTCCTTCTTTGCAAAGATCCTCAATTCTTGGTGCAATGTCTGATAAACACAGTCTTAAACATCCTCGATTTGTGCACGATTGCGGTATTTTGGAGTGCAGCGAGATCTGGCACAAGCAAACTTGACAAGAGACAGGACTAGAGTGAATGAAGCTCAACGCATGTGCGGGTGCTTATATAATAGGCTAGCCTAGCAGTTACATGACATCGCGTCACAGGCTGAAAATACTGTATTGGTAAATTTGAAATGAAACTGTGTGTTTGATTTATTGTAATAACCTTGAGGTGAAGGACGTACAAACAACAGGTTGGTAGTCAGGACTTTTTACTGAACATTGAACAACTCTCCGAACATGCCATCTTCACTCCCTGTGGCCTTAACCTCTCTACCGCCACCAACAGGTCACTTCACAATATGGCATTCTCATCTACTACATTTATTATTGTGTTGTAGTAGTCTAACCACTTGCATTTTCTACATGGGAATTTTCGTGATTTTTTTTAAAAATGATTTTTCCCCTGATTTTTTCACCTTATCCTAGCCTACTCGTGCCCTCCCAGGGGGTGGGCCCCACCGGTTGAGAACCACTGCTTTAGGACATTGTTGTGACGCAAGATATGCATTTCCATTGTTGAAGCCTAGAGACAAGAGTTAAAAAATAATAATAAACTAGCCGGATATAAAGCAACATTTGAGAATGAAATCAGCCACGTATTGCTATGCAGCATAAATCTGAGAATGTATCACCACTGTTTGTTGTTAGAAGGCTCTAGGACTGGTCTAAATATTTTTTCTAGACAGTTAGTCAGTGATCTTGCCCAAAAGACACTCATACTGTAATTTATCACCATAATGATAATCTCACCTACATTCAGATATACACTTACACTTTGCCTTTCCATAAATAGATCAGCCAATTAGAGAAAAAAACACTAGCACACTCTCATATATCTACATTTAGGGAAACTATATGAAGCACAAACACAAATGAGTGCCAAAAAGGAGGGGGGTGTCTGGTAGAGTAGGACTTTGGCCACGTTCCCTCTCGAAATGTGAGAATTTGCATTTTTATGTGTTGATTTATTTAACGGACAGGCCTCTCAAACAGCCATCCATCAACAGACGACATTGCCGGTATGAATAATGCATCACTTACCGCCGGTCACAATCTATAACAAGGCAAGAGGGGTATAGTTTGAGCAGGGAGGGGTTGGGAAGTCAGGGTTAGGAGGATATCGCTGGGAAGAATGCTAATGTGTCTGGCAGTCATATCTACCAAACCTTTTCACAGGCTTTTCAAAAGAGGCGCCGGGAAGTGAACACAAGATATTGATGTCACTGCTAAGAGACAGTGCTGCTAATCCAAAACCTTATAGGTTTATCTGAGGAGACGACTGGAAACCGTTCATCCAGATGCTCTAATTCGGAAAGACGCTGTGATGGGGTTTCAGCTCTGCTTCAGTTAAGCCAAACAAAAGAGTGTTTATTAGCTTCCTCATCCTCAGACCCAGTTATTTTACTATTCTCATTAAAAATGTCCGAGACGCTTGAGTGCTCCTTTCATTTGGAGGCCAAACAGAAATAAAAAAAAAACTCCTAAACTGGCAAAAATGCATGTCAATTTCATCCTAATCAGGAGAAAGTGTGGAGAAAGACAGCACAGAGCCTATAGGCAGGAAAACTCTCATTACACACTCACTGTCAAGACCACACTCAGGCTTTTCTCCAAGATAAATATATGTAAAAAAGACTAAATATAACACAACTATGAACAGGAAATGCTTTGTCCCAAATACATCACCCAAAAGACTTATTTATTCAAAAGACTTAGTTACTGTCAGCACCCTGAAGTTAGGTTATTTTCCAATATTCCTCTTATACCAACAGCAATTTGCCAAAACTAATATATATATATATATTTTATCATTTATTAACCATCACCACACTGTACACTTTATCAATTTTTATACCACAGCAAGCTCAAATCTGATTAGTCCTATTTGTATTTACTATTTATGCAATTTTAATCTTTCTATATTAACAACTTATACACAAGGACTTAAGATTAATATTTTCAAGATTAAGACTTTTAATAAACAAAACATAACATTTGCAAATGGAGCTACTGTCTGAACTGCTGGTATAGAAAATAACTTCTGGATAAAAACGTTTGGAAAACCTTCTGACAAGCAGATCTGAGGATTTCCCAGTGCTGCAGTGTAAAGATTAGATGCAATAATACATGATAGTGTAGTTGTGGTAGCAAACATCATTTATAATCACTTATGTTCATACAGTGAAAGCGATCGCAACATATATAATCTGTAACTGTAGATAACCAACATTAGCCAACAAACACTTACATCTTTGGGATCACTACAGGCTCGTCATGACCTGTAAGATATTATTTTAATGGTAGTTGCAGATGCAGTGGAATATGTAAGTAACATTCCCTTTTTATTACAATTAAATAAGTGTTTATGCATTTAATAATTAGCAAACATGCAAAAAGCTGCATTTCGGCTGATATTCATGAATTACTAAGTGCTTCAAAGCTATAATTCATTTTAATAGGAATATTTTAAATATTCATAAATTCACATTAACACTAAATCATTAACAGCTTATTAATTCAGTTAATAAGCGAGTTGAAGCTAGGACTCCTTGTTCCTCGTTCCCTTTTCCCTGTACGAACCTCTGCAAAACAAAACCCTTAAAATGACAAGCTTCATCGATTCCCTCAAATCAGATTCACAATTAAATAATGCAAACAAAGCCCCAGAACGGTGGACTACAATAAAATATTTATTGATCATAAATATACTTACTTTCCACACAGCTTGTTAGCGTAAGCACTGTCGTGCTGATAGAATTGGAGCCTTCATAAGGATTAGACTAGTCTGATATTTTAGAAAAAAGTCAAATTAATCAACCTTGTCCATCTAAAACCTCTTACAAATCTGATGAATAGTTGAAGCTTTTGGCTTTGAATCTGGATTTTCCCCCAATACTCAGATGCATATAGAGCACTCCTGGGTTTTTAGATCTGTTTCATTACAATGACTTGAGAATTTTAATGTGAAGCAACCACTCGGGATTCAAGGATCCCGCTGATCACCAAGCTTCCTCTCAGACAGCTTTCTTATTCTCTGGATATAACAACCATATAATTCTCGACCATATGTAAACCAGGCTGATTTATTACTCGTCAATAACACAGAGGTCGGGTTATTAAAGAAAAGATTTGGACTGGTGTTAATGTGAAATATCCACAATACATTCTGCTGAAAGGAGAAGGCAATTAGTTCGCAAGACAGTGTATTCATAAAATAGTGAGAACCCTTTTACAAATGACTTACAAATATTTCAAATTTTTCAGAGGACGCCATACTAAGCGAGATGGTACTTGGGCTCAGAGAGGGGGGGGGGGCATACTGTCACATTAATTACCTTTCTACGTTAAAGGGAAACAGTAATGAATTTCCTTCCCTTTCTCAGAGTGCGTCTTATGCTAGCGTTCAGTGATTCATTCTCTGCCTCTCTCTTTCTCATTAAGTGGGGGGAGGCTGTGCATTCGTGGCCCGGGCTGGAGAACTCTGTTCAATTACACCTGCTGCTGAGGCCTGCTATGCCAGCTAATGGGACTCAGCTTGGCTCCTGTCAGCCTGAGCGCTAGCCGGCAAAAATCTTCATTTAGTTCTTTCACTATCTCATACGCCGCCTTTAGACTAAACCGCTTTTCCTGATTTTTTGGTTTGTTTGTTGTTGTTGTTTTTTTTCATCCATACATCACCCCATGTTCTTTTCATTAGCTCGAAAAAAGCTTCATCAAAGAAGCAATATTTCCCAAAACACAATTAATACTTTTACACAGCGCTACACTCTTGCTTCTTTGCAGTGGGGGAAGGAGTCCTGCTGTGTTGTTCGGACTGAATTGCTGCTTTCCCTCCTCTTTTCACTCAATCTAAAATCATGCTTGTTAAATTGCATTTATTCGGATGGGTCCTTTTATTGAACTTGTTGAGTGCTGCTCCTCGCAGGCACTCTTTTTTTTTTTTTTTTTTGAAATGTTAAAATAAAAAACGTTCGACTGCTGAATGGCTAAATGCTCATGCAAAGCCACAATTTCACAATGTACAATCATGTATAAAAATATGTATAAGATTATTTCTGAGATTGAGCAACAAATATAATAGAAATAAAACTATATACTAGCTCTAAAATTTGCACATAAAATTCAATGCTTACAAAGTTCCAGATAAGTAACTGATTACATGTTGGCTGGCGAATGGTTATATTTTGTTTCACACTAGTGACTACACAGCCATGGACTCTGAACAGATAAGATACATCTGTTTTGAATTTATACTTATATCATAATCAAATATTTCTTATGAAATTCTTAGTATCTTTTGAAAAAACTGTCATTACTTCCCTTTATAATCTAGGTTATATATGCCTGTTGCTGTGTCTTCAGCCGAGTGGTTAAGTCTCTGGGTTAGTGATCAGAAGGTCGAGGGTTCAAGCCACTGTACTGTCAAATTGCCATTGTTAGGGCCTTTCAGCAACTGGCCATCTATCTCTATTCCAGGGTGTTGTATCATGGCTGACTCTGTGCTCTGACCCCAGCATCCTAACAAGCTGGAATATGTGAGAAAGTACTGTATGTATTGTGCATGTACAGGGGTTGGACAATGAAACTGAAACACCTGTCATTTTAGTGTGGGAGGTTTCATGGCTAAATTGGACCAGC
>JAOVVF010000019.1:4881828-4892057 GCA_028565595.1 Duopalatinus emarginatus
TAAAGCATTAATGTCTATCAAATGTGTAGAAACAAAATCAACTGCTGTGCTGTAAATGCCACGCATTAACATACATTGAGGACAAAAGAAGTCCATTATGGCTTGTGGCGATAACACGTCTATGATTGAATTTAAGCAGCCGATGCTTTTGTGAATTGGTGAAAAGTGCAGCGAGTGAGAAAAGCAGCAGAGAAACAGGCTCACTGCTGGGGGATGACACCAGTTTCTTCAAGGCGAAGGCTTCACAGACTCCTCCATCTGCGTACGGCTGGCCAGGGCAAGGCACAGTGCCAAGCTTTAAGACAGGAAGCTGGCACGCACACTGTAGCAGCTAGAACAGAACCGACGTGGAGCAGAACCGATGTCACGCCGAGTGGGCCGTCTAATGACGGCGTGACATAGCCAGCTCAGCTGCTTTCCCTCTGTCACCAGCCCACACGCACGTGCAAATTCAGCTTTCGGTGGTTCTGGCTTTTAACTTTACAGCATATGTTTTATAAGCCCAAAGCCTTGAGTATATTAAACCACATTTACAGCTTAGAGCCTTGGTTCTCTTGTTCAGAAAAAAGCTGGCCTTTTTTTAAACCCATGTTATATCAGCCTGTTTTCCTGACTTATTTTCCTAAAGAGTCAGCAAACTGTATTTTTTTTTTTGTTATATTTTTTTTTATGTTCTAATACCAATGCCACAATATGTAATCTATACAGTACTATAATGTTAATATATATGAGCTGTACAAATATAGAAACAACTGACAACCCACAGATAACTGTCAACTTTTCCCACAGAGAATAAGCACGGCTCGCATTTTAAAATGGGACGGAAAGCTTGTTGAGCGCTCACAGCTCATCTCAATACGGCGCGTCACATATATGCGCTATCCAACTCGTTGAGGAGCCTTTGGATTTTTCGATAGGCAGGCAGGGCATAAACATGCACACTAACAGCAGGAACGCTCAACAACTGGGGCGAGTGGAGCGCGACTGATAAGAATCTCTCACACAGAGCATGGTACAGCGTGGCAACTCCACCGGTCACCTGCCAATCGCGGTGAGCTTCACGGGCTCGACATCAGGGGAGGAAAAAGCACGGCCGATGGCGTCTCCTCCTCCGTCCAAAAAACACACAGTTCGCATTCGATATTTCAGACAGGCACTGTCAACATGATTCACTCCCCTGTCAGCCTGCACAGAAATGAAGTAATGAAATCTGCCTCAAGGTGCAACAAAATCCTGCTGAAGAGAATATTTTAACAGCTCAGTACCGAGCAAGCCTAGCCATCGAGTGTGCGTGTGCGTATGTGTGTGCGCGCGTAAAAGCTGTGATGCAAATTGATTAGCAGGACAGCTATATTTCACTTATTACAAAAATGTGGTTTGTCATTTCCAGTTATCAGAACGTGTGGAAAAGTAATTACTCATGAAAAACTCTTGAGTAATGGCTTTGTGATGGAAAGCTAATTCATGGGTTCTTGCCCTAAAGAACCAGAGAATCAACAAACTCATAACCAAGCAAACAAACTATTACAAAAGTGGTTTTAGTATTCCCATCCATCAATGCTATACCAAGCACTGCCACCCAGACCTAAAGAAGATTAATGATATTGATGAATGCGTTCTATTTCCCTTTTGTGTCTTCCATGCAGCTTGATGTAAAATTGTTTATAGAGAAACAAGGCGTCTCACTCTATAATGGAATCTGGTGCTGGGATCCGTAGCGTAGGATGCCAGAGTGATAAAAATCCTAATTTCATTCTATGCATAAGCTTCGAATTTCATCCTACATCAGAGAACTTAATGATTTTTTTTTTTTTACGCTTCAACTCAAAGATGAAGAATCCCCATGATAACGTCGGCCTTGGCAGATAAGACAGAGCTGATTGTTCGGGAGATTATTCGACACAAGTCTCCTTAAATGAGTTTGCCTCTCGCCTCCCCTTAACCTTTTCGAACGACCCGAAAAGCCAGCGTCTCTGCGGTGCCTTCAGACAGCCCGTCACCACAGGAGACCCTCGTACAGTTTGTCTTAGAGTAAAATCTCTTTTTAATAGGGTTTGAGGTTTAGTGCAAATGCCAGGACGTGCAGCTAAAGTGCACTTAATTGAGTTGCACGCTGCTAATTTCTGAGCTCTGGTGCCAGTAGGGCAATTTACCAGCCGGTGATTACCCCTCATATTTCATGTCGTTGAGGGAAATTGACGCTTCTGCATTTTTTGACCCACGTCAAAATGGCAAAATACTGCCAAGTATATGACGTTGTAAACTACTAGAATGAATGATGAGTTGTCACGGGAGTAAAAAAAAAAGGATATTTTGAACTCCTGTAAGTCGGCAGTTTATAATCTATAGAAGTAACTTGTAAGCCTTTTCCTAAAGCTAACAAATCCTTACAGAGCATACAAACAAAGGTTTTAGCCCATCATACTGCAGATATTACCAGCATCTTACATCAAACTCACATATGTTTACATTTTTTAAATATGGATAACATTGAGAAGATCACTTTGGAGTGATGTCCTCTGCATAAATTCAGCTTTAGCAGAACTAATATACAGAAAAAGGGAAGATTTTTGGTTAAACAACACTGCCCCCTGCTGTACAGTCCTGTGTATTGCACATATATACAGATCTAAAATGAAACAAGAAACAGGCAAGCCAATCCCACTCATGTACAGAAAACAACCTTTCATTTCCATATACACATACAATAATCCAGGTGTGTGAACTTTCCTTTAGAAAAAAAAAGCTGTGGCTCGAGGATAGCTGAACAGGTCTTGTGCCTCAGAAGGTTGCTAGTTCAATCCCCCCTACCCACCGCCCCTTGGGCATGTGTGTTCATTTTCTAGTGTGTGTTTTTCTTTGATGGGTTACATGTAGAGGCTTACATGTGCCAGTAGTATAGCAGGTCATTCACTTCACTTTCACTTGCTATTTATTAAAGAAAAACTTCTAGTTCGGTTTTAAAAAGCAAATCTCAATTGCTTGTTTCTCTGCAGTGTACTTTACACGTCTTGTCAAAGACAGTGACAAAAATTTAGCTAAATTAGTACCAAACCTAAATTTGCTGGTATCTTGTATTACTTTTAACAACCAAAGAAATTTTGATGTCATCCATGCATATGAAAAAAGTGTACTTTGCTACAGTGAAATCCAAGACAGCTTTAAGTACTGTTATTATCATCCTATTTTATGAGTAACACTGCCCTCTTGTGTAACAGGTTGGCCAACATCATGTGAAAGTTAACAAATAAGCAGAAAAGCAGGAGGAAAAAACTCCTTTTCCTAAAACTACTACAAATCCAGCTGTTACACAAACCTGATTAACAAAGGATACTTTCTCTCTCCTGAACGATGAGTTGATTCTGCTCCTCCAGCTGTTGGATCTTTTTCTCAAACGTCTCCTGCTCATCTTTGAGCCTTTGCACAGATTCCTCTTTCTGTTCGCTGACTCTGCAGGGTGGACAAATAAAACATTTTTAGATTCAGAGTTAACTCAGAAATAACTCAGAGTTAAGATACAATGCTGCTGAATTCTCCAATCTAATTGGTATGAGGTTGATTCGTTATGATTCATTCATCTCAGACCATATTTGTGCAATTTGTGAAGTGACTGACCTACTGTGTTTAGACACAGAGGAACACACTGTGTTTAATCCCTGTTTAGATGCCTTGCTCAAGGGCACTTCAGCAACCTTCCTGTCACAAGACTGGTTCTCTTGACAAACATTTTAAAATATGAATTATATTAAAGTGCTTGCTCTAACATGTTGGATTTTCTATACCCACCACATACACTGATGTTAAACCTTTAATTGTTGATATGGTGAAGTTGGAATAAGATTCTTAAGTAACTTTGACAGAGAGAGAGAGAGGAAACAAAAGACGCTGATGAGGCGAATGTTTACACTGCTTATAGCCACTATATCATACAAAGAGATAAAATGTACTACATGTCATCCTTTAATTTATTAAAAGTGTCACCTAGTAAATTACCGTGTCTATGTGATGTGCTGTTACAGGAACGTAATCAACTTATCCTCTTCAGTTAAGCTCTGCCTTGCACCAAACTGTTTACTTGTAACAGCACCTCTTTGGGGGCAGCCATGGGCTGGTGTTTGGGGAACCAGTCTTGTTACTGGAAGGTTCCAGTTTCAATCCATGCAATGGACAAGACACGACTGAAGTGCCCTTGACCTATCCCCCCCACTTGCTCTCCAGACTTCATGGTTTGGGGCTGCACCCTGCTTCAGGCAAGTGTGTTCCCCCTCGTGTTCACTAGTATGTGTGTTTTACTGCAAAGATGGCCAAAAGAGGTCAAATTGTACTTCACCCCTAATGTTTAACATCTTAACTAACATTCTGTTACAACAACTTTACCTTTTAAAATTACATGATTCGTGTTTGTTTGCTTTCAAAGTATCAGGAACAAACATGACTTTCTTTCTAGTTAGAGATTCCAAAACGGCATTTTAGATCAAACACTGTTTTTGGTGGCCTAAAAATATTCCATTTTACAACAGTCCAAATGTGTTAATTAGCCAATTAGCGAATTAGCAGGGAGGACTATGCAGAGCAGACATACTCCAAGATCAAGAGCCAGAAATTCATACATACATTCAGTGCAACAGGGAGATGAATACCATTTGACTTGGGGTTGTTTATCATAAAAATCCACAGATTTTTATAATTGATGCCCCCTTGCTAGTTTATGCTTATAACCATGCTTTTCAAGCTGCGTGAATTCTCTGATCATGTTACACAACAAGGGAAATGTGAGAGATGTGTATGAGAAGCACTTGTACTTTGCCAGCTCTTCAATCAGGTTGGCGATGCGACGCTTGTCTTCTGGACAAAGGTCCTTCAACGAGGCCTTGCTTTTGACGTGCAGTCTATGAGAGATGTCCTGTAAAAAAGAAAAAAGAAAGCAGGATGAGTCAGGGAGCGTAAAACAAATGCATAAACACCCAAGACGGCGATGTTTTTGAGACCTGAGGTGGAGTTTTGGATATGGATGAAATTTCTGAGATCTTCTGTAAAGGCGTCTTTGCCACGGGTAAATCTGTCATTCGGCCCGGCTTTTTCCCAGACCTTCCTCTGATATCCAAGACAGGTTTTCCTTTGGCCTGCCTTTCATTGCTGGCTGTGGACACAGACTTTACTCCCATTTTTTTACTCAGTCCTGAAAAAGAAGCAACAAAAAATGATGTTTAAAATCTGACAAGAAAACAACAAGCTTATGTAAGATTATGCAATGAAGAAAACCTTTTAGGGTGCACTGTAAGAGAAAAATATCAACAATGGGTGTGGTGTGATGTGACCTAACACAATGCTGAGTTATCGGCTAAACTGAGACGTTGATTATTTTCCTATGTGTGCATGCTCCAAAGAGTTTTTTGCCTTTTTGCATCACAGCAATTTACCAGTGGTCGAGTTATATTCAAGATGACACTTTGTACACCTAGCTCATTTATAATAAGGTTTAATGTTGACACACATTCTGTTGGTAACATCAAAAACCCTTTTTCTTATTTGATTTAATGTCTCACCTGGAACAAACACTACAGACTGCTCATCTGAAGCTGCTCATGGTTAAGCAAGACTTTCTCAATTTCTGTATTTATCAGGAGTGTCATGTGACTGTTGTAAGATGGCAAGACATCTACATAAACAATTCCTTAGCATATAATACAAATCACATATTAATATATAGGTTAAATAATGGAATTAACAAGGTGAGCAAAATTCTTCTAAATGTGCAAATTACGTCACTAGTTCACTAAAAACAATTATGTAATTAAGAGTTATATCTAAGAGCTACAGTATGCCAGTAAAAGTGAAACCGCAGATCACTAAAGCAAAATACTATTTTAAAATAATAAGTAATAAATGATCACACATTTAACTGCAGTACTCTTTACACTTCAATCAGAAACCACTACTTTAACTACTTGAACACTATGTTAAATAAACTAGTTAGTATTATCAACACCGCCTAAACACAGAGGGCTGAAATTCAAAAACGACCTCCTTGTACTACGTTCATAGAAAACACAGCAAAAACGTGAACAACATGAAAGGATACTGTCGTTAATCCAATAAATCCCAGCAGCATCCGTTTCTCCCTCAGCAACCGCCGCCATATTGAAACAAACCGCCACTTGCCCGGGAGCTTAAAAAGCTCCTCCTTTTTTGCCTTCCGTGATTATGATTGGTTTATTCTTCTACGCGGAAGTCGTGCTCAGATTGTATCATTCGCTACAATCCGCCGTCTATCATTTTCTTGACCAATAGACATTCAGTATTTCTGTGTTATGGTTGCTGTGTGTCTGGGTGACGTTCTCAGCCGATTTTCACACCAGTAGAGAATGTTGGAATCGACTCAGATTCGACTCTTTTAGATTCCGAGTGTAGGAAACGAATCCTTAAATCGACATTGGTTTAGAGTGATATGGTAAAGGATTCTGTTAAATAAATACAGTAGATGATAGTTTATAGTAATAGATGGTATTATAGTTTGAATGAAAAAAGAGGCCTTGACACTAACTTAATAGCTGTTACAGTTTTACTTACCATCATAATGTAGACTGGAGCTATCAAAATAAACCTTGATTAATTTAGATATTTATCTTTATAATGCCTTAGCACTATTATTGGTTGTTAAATAAATAAATAAATAATATAATATACATAAATAATAAATAAAAATCCTGAATAAATTTCACTGTTGGGAATCGACTCCAACAATTTTGGAGTCTTGATTCCTCGATTCCCAGCTTCAGAGAATCGACTCTTTTTGAATCGACTCACAACCATATTGACTAGTAGGCAAATCCTAGTGCAGAGAAGGCGGGATTTGCCAGAATTGGGTTGGGTTTAAAACAAACACAAGCAGGTGGAGATGGAGGATGCGGAGGATGAAAAGACACACTTTAAGGGGTTTTTGGAAAGACTCACCCTCGGAATAACCCGAGTTTTAGGTGAGGAAACATTGTGATAATTTCAGGTAAAGATTGTATATTTCTGTTTTCCTGTTGAGATACCAGTTTCACTTCATTACATAAATATCAAGCACTGCATCAGCTGAGTAAAGGCATATGCAGAACTACTGGTATTGGTACTGACGCCTTATTGTGTATTATTCTTCACCAGAAAGTCTTCCTGGTGTGTCAGACGTGAGGTTTGTTGAGCAGGAACCTGCAGAGAAGCGATGCCTGATGTCATGGGAACAGGTATAGTTAAAAACATGACATGTTTTTCTTAATGATTGGAGTAGATTTATATATATATATATATATATATATACACATATATATATATATGTGTGTGTGTGTGTGTGTGTGTGTGTGTGCCTCTGTCCTTCAGAAAAACAACTGCACTTTGCCAGTGGATCTGAGAAACTTCTACCTCACCACCGACGGCTTCGCTCTTACCTGGAGCTCCAAGCTGGAAAGTGAGTTTTCATTAATTCTAACACTACTAGTTTATTTGGGGTTTTTTTCTTTTTTGGTTGGGAGGAGACCAAAAAGAGAAATAGAAACCCAAATGGATGTAAAGATAACGTGTACATAAACCCCACACAGACCTGGCTACCAGATGTCTCACTGTGCTGCTGCATTACATCTCATGTCATTTATAGGTCATGGAATTCAAAGGAGCCCATAAACATTTGTGATAGCTGATCCTTTGGTACAGAAGGATAACTCTTCTAAAAAAAAAACTAATAACTCTGCATTTTTTAGACGAAGCAGTAGGTAGTGTAACAAACATGAATAAAATTTATGGCATGCACCTGAAAATTTACTGAAAGGGAAAGAATGTGGAAGTGGTTATGTTTGCATTGTACCGGCTTTATCACTTCTGAACTCTGAACAAACCTTGATACTTGATTCTCCAATTCAACATGACTGTGGCTGATTACCAGACTTTCTGCCCACCAGATGCAGTGTTTCTAGTTTCTTAGTTGTTGTTGGAATAACTGTGTTTTACAGACGAGCCTGTCCCCGTTGGCCGCATGGTCATCAACAGTGTAGCGAAGCTTCGTCTGCTGGTGCAGTCCAACGTTTACTCTCTCCCGAGTGCACCTACGTTAGCTGACCTTGACTTCAAGGATGAATTAGACGGTGAGATATTCAGAAGGCCAACGTGTTACATAAGCTGTCTACAAAGTGTCATTATTACTACTGTAAACTGTAGTTTTGTAACATTTATATAACACAGTATCTTTTTCATTTATTCTCTAGGATCAGAAGAACGTGAAAGGCCTCATTTTGACTCCCGTAGCAGAATCTTCGAGCTCGATCCCTGTGGTGGAAATGGCAGGGTCTGTCTTGTTTACAAGTCCTGCACTCCAGGTGATCATCCATCTGAACCCAAAAAACACAGCAAGCGTAACAAATGAGGTGGTCTGATCTGATGTATACATCACTCACTTTTGTCATTTTGTATTATTCTCTCTTGTATGTCCTGATGGCTGGTGATGTCTAGATGCCGTGGCTACACAGAGTGAAATATGGTTCCTAGATCTGGCTTTATGCTGGCATTTTCTCACTTCCTCCTTCACTGCATACTACAGGCTCGTGATAACACATTTAGGCCTGCCGGAGTGGCAGTACAGCTTTACCCCATATGGGCCCAGTCCACAAGCCAAGGTAAAGGTAAACTCATCATTACATTGTCTCAATTTAATAAGTAAATATTAAAACCACAATAGATGAGCATATTGACTCATATAAAGCACTTATAAATTGTTCTCCTATAAACTCACGAAACGGTGATTGGTAAAAAAAAAAGTGGCACACAAATATTTTGTAGGATGTTTTTAGCTTCATTATGGCATGCATTTGCAGTGGCATTGTTTTTTCAATTTTGTTTTTGCAACATCACAACACTTATTACCATCCAGATTTGCGTAAAATGTTTGGCTGAGAACTTTTTGCTGATGGGAGAGTCAAACCACAATAAAAATGATTTTCTTCTGAATCATTTCCTTGAATCAGCTCCTTAAATCATCCTTTCACAATCTGAGCTTGATGAATCTTAGCATTGCTGTCCTCCTGTATACCTATGCTATAAAGGAAAAAAATCCATTAGACTTATAAGTTTCTTACTAATATACTTGGCTATCTTAAAGGCTGGACAAATATAAACCTGACAAATTAAAGCAACCCCAAAACATAACAAATGTAAATCCATATGGCTAATTTATATCATTTATAAGTCAACTTGTAGTAGTAGCCATACAGTTAAACCAGCCAAAATTTATTTTGAAGATCATCAAGGTTTATTTCTCTATAATAAACTGCCTAATATTAAAAAAAAATCCAGACAAAATAGCAATAGCCATTGCCAATAAAAAAACAAAACAAAACCAGGAAATCAGTGCAAGAGAATGAGAAACACAGAAGATATTTTTCTCAGATAAAGTGGCTTTTCCTGGAACAGTGTTCAGTATCAAGAGACATTTTCTTCCACTGATGTCTTCTGTGTTTCTTAATGATCCTCCTTACTGGTCTAGTTTCCTAAACATTTTTCATAGCAACAGCTGCTGACTGATGCAGATCTGCCAGCATGTGCGCATTTTGTGTAAGGGGCACGCATTTTGACCAAGGGATGAAGTCATGCCCTTCAAGAAAAAGTGCCAGTCAGCTTGCTGCTTGTGCCTAGAGCAGAGGGGGGTCAGCATGCTAGTGCCGAACCCCTCCTCGCTGTGTAGTTGTGCGCAGGAATGGTAGCCAAAATAACATTGTACACATACAATTATTTTAAGGTTTGCAGGTCTGCTGATGTGACATGTGAGGGGAAATGACTTAATAACCATTCCATTGTTATTTACATAACTGTTCAATTCCAAGAAGTTGATCATGACTTTGCCTGTAATACTTTGTTTTCACTCCGTAAGTCATGGAGCTGGAACTTCTTATCGAGTTAGAGCTCATTAAAGCAGTATAACCAACAGTGCTTTTAATACCTGTTCTTATAAACCCAGAAAGCATAGTTAAGCTTATTTCAGGAGGCTAGGTTTATTACCTTACATACGATAATAATACTGTAACATATGGTTTTAATAATCTGACAGAAAATACAGGAAATGTGCATGACATACGTTACATAATACCTAACTCATCACTGGTGTAAACAGAACAGCAAAACCTGTAAAATACAAACCGGATTCCAAAAAAGTTGGGACACTAAACAAATTGTGAATAAAAACTGAATGCAATGATGTGGAG
>JAOVVF010000019.1:4913558-4930597 GCA_028565595.1 Duopalatinus emarginatus
AAAAGAATAACACACCAAAAGGACATGTGCTGGCAGTGCATGTGACAATGCATTGATGAGGCCAAGGTAGAATTTTTTTAGTCTGTTTCTCTTCAGCTGGGAACACGTCAGTCAAGATAGAGGGACTGAATAGCTCTAAAACTGCAAGTATCTGTTAAACAGGTGAAGATTAAGTAAAATTTCACCTTCCACTAAGATAACAAACCAAATCACAAATGCAAGTCAGTAAAAAAATGTCTTCAGGAGAAGAAGATCAGAGTTTTAAAGCTCAGAACTAAATCCTATTAAAGACCTGTTAAATTACTTCAAGAGGACTTGTCACAGGAGAAACATTTATCACTTAACAGATCTGTAAGCGATTTGCAATATAATGAATATCAATATATAATTCAAGAAAATAGTTTGTAACTACACACAGTTTTTTCTTTAGAATGCTATTTTTTTATTTTTATTTTCAAATTAGTTTTGGTTGTTTGTTTTTTGAATGAGAAATTGAAATGACGAGATTTGTCATGTTTATTATGCATGTGTTTTTTGTGCATGTGTATGTAGACTTAGACATTAAACAGTACATTTTTCCATTCATATAATATTCTAAAACCACTAAATCAAACTTGAACCTTGAACAAGCACTGTCCTAGGACATAATAATTATCAAGGAATATAGACTGCATCTGTTGTCCAAGAGGAAGACAAACATGTATCAACCGAATATTATCACAACCTTCAGTTATACTATTAGAGGTCAGATATAATATTTTGTACCTGAATATGTCATGAATGATTTCATATTAATTAGATCTTTGCTGTGATTTACTTGATGATTAATTCAATAACCGGTCTTACTACATCTTACCAAGCCCCTCCCAAATGGCGTTAATTGTATTGTTCAGAATACTTATTCATTCCTGTTAGGATAAAATTTGCTGGCAGATGCAAATAGGAGACAAGAGCAGAGATCCACACAGTATAGTTGTTTAATACAATACTTTCTGTACATGTGAGTTTAGCAGACTCAACTGCATAATTTTTGTAATCATACTTTGTTTTCTAATAGGAGCCATGATTCGTCGTTTGCTGCTTTTAGGTGAGTTGTATATTTTTCCATAATGCATTTTTAAATAGAAAATAAATAGAAAAATATATTTATAAGATTGCACATGGTACCTTATTAGAACATTATTTGGGGTAAGGTTTGAATTAAATAATAATAATAATAATAATAATAATAATAATAATAATAAACAAAAGAAGAAAAACAACAAGACGAAAAGATGATTTATCACCCAATTTTCACTTTACACCATAAATACATAAGTAAATATAAATAAAATAAAACAGCATGTTGTGGGAAATGTGTGTGCAAATTAATAGGACCAAATGGCAGGTATTAAATTAGTATAATATATTAGTATATATTTTTCATTACAAATGATTACAAAAATTAACGTACAAAATTATTATGAGCCCTGTCCAGGGGTATTCCTACCTTGCACCTAGTGATTCTGGGTGAGCTCTGGACAAAACCGTTATCCTGAAGGACTAAGCGGATGAAATAATGACTGACTGACTGTATTATGAATTAATATTACCATGATAAAACTTACTGCCTGAGTAAGGGAGAAAGATCATATAGTTATGTAACATTGGGAAAAATGTTTAAGTGCGCCAGCCGTTACATTTCTAGTGCTTTTCCATACACTACCTTTCAGTGCATGCTACATTCCAAACAGTTTCTTAAACACATGATTGAGACCACTTTGAAATTCTGTTGAACTTTTTCCTTAAGATTTATTCCCTCTGCTGAAGAACATGTTCAGATGACACTCCCATGGTTTTGATCGGACATAAATCATCAGAATATACACAGATATTTGGCATCAGATTAGCTTGATTGCAGTTTGTAATTAAAGCAACAAAGGGACACACCAAATAATTGTCATATTTATGTAAATATTCTAAAAAATATACAATTAAAAGCATTTCCTGTAGTGGTCTCAGGCTTTTGGATTCCACCATATTGTAACGTCCTCACACAAGTTTAGGAAACAAGAGCAGTTTAATTAAAGATGCTTACTTAAACTAAAAAAAATGTGTGTTGGGAGGAACTAAATGGCATAACACAAAACATAACATAACATAAAACATAAACACAAAGTGGCAACTGCCAAAGCACAGAAGATAGTTATAACTACAGAGATTGTCTGCGGAGGTCTAAAGAAATACATGAGAAATACAGGAAACAGTCCATAAAACACAACAAACATAGGCACGGCGACAAAACACTAGGCATCAACTAGGATAAACCACATTCAGAAAAAGTTAAGACTGTAACACTTGAGGTGTTGACCCGCAGAGAACTCCAGCCAGCATGCTCCTTTTCAAGAGGAGAGGAGAGCTAAATTGCAGCCCTCCATAATGAGCCTCAGGTGGTGCGGGCAACCAGGCTTGGAGCTCTGCGGGTGGAAAGTTTAACTATGGCTGCGTCCAAAATCACGTACTTCCATACTGAACAGTACGAGAAAACAGTACACGAGCGTGACTAGTGTGTCAGAATGTGCAGTATGCATCAAGCAGTACGTGAAACGTTCCTGGATGATGCACTGTTTCGGGAGACATTTTGCAGTACGTGAACTGAACACACTGTTCTATCCCATAATGCAATTCGAGCAGCGCAGACATTCGGAACTGAAGAGCAATATAAAAGTATTTTTATTTTAATATTTTCTATATTAATAATTTATTCTGAGGTAAAAAACATTCCAGGGTTAAAAAAAGTACATTTGTGGGTTTAAAAAACTGTGCTATGATGTCATGTGTCACATGACATTGGAAAGATGTCATGTGTCCAAGGCTGTGCATACTGCTCAGTCGCATACTGGAATTGCATACTGCTTTAATGTTAAAACAGTGCACACTGCTTCGAATTCAGTATGTACTGCTTGAGTACGCGATTTCGGGCGCGTTTGAACCTTAGAGTTTTTTTTTTACCTCAGAAAAAATGATTAATATAGAATTTATTAAAATAAAAATATTTTTATATTGCTCCTTTTCAGTTCCAAATGTTTGCGCTGCTCGAATTGCATTATGGGATAGAACAGTATGCTCAGTTCGCAATGCAGTACGTCATCCGGGATCTTTTCGCATACTGCTTGAAGCATACTGCACATTCGGACACACTAGTCACGATTTCGGACGCAGCAATTTTTGGAGGCTCTCTGGCGGCCCCTAGTGGCCACAGACGTGACGCATATACATGGTCCTCTGATTATATGAACTGGTTATTCCTAATGGTATGAAACTTTATCCACAAGTACTGTACATACATATAGCCCTTAAATATTACAATATTTTTAATAAAGCACTCTAAAAATCTTTTACTTCCTATAAAAGCAAATTACAATTATAGTGCAGTTGTAGTGATTATTTGTATTATTTTAGATTGCTAATGCACTGTAGTTGGCTGATTCATCCATATGTTACTCCCATACCTAGAGTGAGCAATTAGGACTATGAGGACTTTTTTATGTTGCTTCCTCCTGCTATTTTGCATGCATCATGTACACAGGCATTCTTTGGAAATCACCTGCAAAACTTTTAACTATATAACTGCAATTTATCTCCTAACACACATATTAGCAAAGGGCTTAGAGCCTGATGTGTGATATATTTTAACTTGGAATGTTCAATGTGCAAAACTGATATTTTGTCTGTCACAGAGCTTTTCAGCCTCAGCATCTGTCTCCGTCATCAGTATCACTTCATTGATGAAAATAAGACCTGGGCTGAAGCACAGAAATACTGCAGAGAGAATTATGTTGATTTAGCCACTGTTAATAACCCTGAAGAGGAAATGGCCGTTTCAAAAATAATAAACGTATGGAACCGTGACCAAACTTGGATTGGACTGCATGATGATCTAAACAACTGGAATTGGTCTCTAGATGATGCTTCTTTCTACAAAAAGGGAGAAAAAAACTTTAGAAACTGGTATATACAGAAACCAGAAAACTTGAATGGAGACAGTTTGTGTGTATACATTTCAGATTATAATACAGTATGGTTGGAGGGCTCCTGTTCTTCAACCCGTCCATTCATTTGCTTTGATGGTAAGTATTATGTTATGTGTATGATAAATATGCTTGTTAATACAGTATGTTATTACAGGTATGTATATGTTAAAAAAGCAAATACATTTAAAGACAAATATGAGGGTGGGACAAAAATTATACACACTCTATTTATACTAAAACTTACTAAAACTAAAAATTCTGTTATCAATGCTTTTCATACTAGTTGCCGTTCACGTCAGTCAATGCTGTGCAGGTTTAAACATGTTATGTCAGTTCATTTTTGACTGCAGTGCAAGAAAAAATGGCTTCCCCACTTGTGATATGAAAGAAAGAGAAGCAGCATGCAGTAAAAATTCAACAATCAACAGTGCTTATTAGAGTGTGATGCTCACTGGAGAGCTGAAGCATTAAATTGTGTATGTGTTGCATACACATTCACGCAACACTGCCCACTGTCAACACTCTCCAAAAACTTTGTTTTAAAGTGTTAAAGGATCCTGTTTATAGTCCTGATCTTGCCCCATCAAACTGTCACCTGTCTGTTGCCCTAAAAGAAGCCCTAAAAGGACAAAGATTATGTCTGATGAAGAGGTGAAGACGACGGTACATTCGTGGCTCGCAGCTCAGCCAAAAAAAAAAAAAAGGTTTAATGAGGAAATATGAAAGCTTGTTTACAAATAGAAAAGTGTATTAAAAAAGCAAGAAGATTATGAAAGTTGATCACAAGAAATTCTACAGCTAGAGTGCAGATTATTTTTGACTCACCCTTGTACATGTACCCTTTAAATTGAATACAGTTTTCTTTGTAATATTTTACACTTCACATGAATATAGTCTTCTTGGTAATATTTTACGTATTACATCTGTCTCATTTAGGTCGGGTGAATGCCAGTGAAAGATATGTCCTGGTTAATGAATACATGAACTGGTCTCAAGCTCAGAGTTACTGTAGAGAGCATTACACAGACCTGACCAGCGTGAGGAATGACACAGAAAACCAGATAATACTAGCGTTATTATTTAATTTTAAAAACAATTATATTTATGAAGGTTATCGAACTGCATGGATCGGCCTGTACAGAACCAGGTCTTGGTCAGATAAAAGCAACTCCTCTTTCAGCAACTGGAAACCTGGACTACCGTTTCATAATGGACAGAGTGAATACTGTACTGCTGTGTCATTTAGTGATTCTGGGAAATGGACAGATGAAAAATGTGGTCAAACTCTGCCATTCCTCTGTTACAGTAGTGAGTACATTTTTGACCATTTTTGTATTTGAACAGTGTCTATCTAAAGCACTAATATACACCTCAATATTACTTATAGCTAATGAATGCCCACTGCCCTCAATCTACTAAAATACAATACATTTATCCTTCTCTAGCAATGTCATCAACATCTTCTCGTCAGTATCACTTTGTTAATGAGAATAAGACCTGGACTGAAGCACAGACATACTGCAGAGAGAATTACACTGATCTGGCTACCATCGATAACATGAAGGAGATGAACACACTTCTTAACACAGTAAATGGCAGCTACTCCGGTTTAGCCTGGATTGGACTGTATGATGATCTGGACAGCTGGAGATGGTCTCTGGAGAATGACAGTTTCTACCAGGATGACGAGAGAGATTTCAGAGGATGGAATCAACAACCTGATAATTACAATGGACATCAGCTGTGTGTTTCCATGAACTACAAAGGGGAATGGTTTGATCAGTCTTGTACTGAGAGAAAGACATTTGTTTGCTATAATGGTAACCAGATACTGTAGCCAATCTTAGTTATAAAGTTTTAAACATTAATAATGATACAGCTATAGCCTATATAAAATTGTGACTTTTACAATGCTCTCGCTTTTAGGTACAAAGAATACGTTTGTATGGATTTATTATGCAATGACATGGAACGAAGCTCAGAGATACTGCAGAGCTAATCACACAGACATGGCCAGTGTGAGGAATAAAACTGAACTTCAGCAGATACTAAGCATCTCAAATAGCTCTGAACTATGGATAGGTCTGTATAGGAACCAATTATGGTCAGATCAGAGCAACCGTACATACTGGAGACTTTCACTACAACAACGGTTAAAAGAGGTGTATGCAGCTAAATTGAGAAATCATCGTTGCACAGCTGTGAATCGTTTTGGACAATGGACAGATCAGAACTGTTTTGTCAGTTTTCCTTTTATCTGCTACACCAGTGAGCTTATTTTCTTTCTTAATAATATTACTAGTTTTCTAGCCACTGAATCCATTGGCCAGTAAATAAAACATGCTAGTGTGAGTTTACAGCAGTAATGTTTCCAGATGTTTCATTCAGCTCTAAATCTGTCTTCCTTTTTCTTTGGCAGCATTCACTCCAGGTGAGTAAAAACAGTATATGCAACCTTAAATGAGATATGTTTTATCTTGTTATAACTTATTTAATAACAAATAACAAACAAGTCTTATTTCATTATTTTAAATGTTAATTTCAGTAACCAAATTTCCTACATATATGATTTTGTAAATGTGGACCTTGTTAAGTTTCAACATACACACGATTGTGTATGGAAAGCATGTGAATGTGTTTGCTTTATTTGTTATAATGGAACACTTGTTTTTATAGGTGCTGTGATGGGGCTGCAACTGAAATTTAAAGCTAATGGAAATCTCTTATGTTCTGAAGTTAAAAGATTGATGTTGATGAAAGTGAGTAAAAGTTTCAGATATGTTTACTGTCTGAAACAAACATATATTCCTATTCCTAAAATATTTAATAATAATAATATTTCTTAACATAATTGTTTGATGTCTAACACATTTGACATATTTATATGTGAAAGAGTTTTACAGGATTGCAGGATTTATGTACATATTTTTACATTTTTGTCAGTTCGAACCTGAATTCCGCAGACAGAAAATTTCAAGAAACATCACTGTTGGTGTGAGAAACATCCACAGACTCGGTCCAATGAGAGAAATGTCTGAATACTTCTGTGGTAAACTTGAAGTTGTGGAAAGTGAATGTGACAATTGTGAAAGTAAAACGTCTATAAATTTTGGTGTTATGCCCAGTGACATGCTCAAACGTACAGCAAACTAGTATGTAAAACAAAGCTTTTGGACATTTTAGATGTTTATTAGGGTGCATGTTATTTTACATCTTATTTTTTTTTTTTACATCTTTTACATCTAATTTAACATCTAGTAACATTTCAAAATATTCAACATCTGTAATTTTCATTTGTAAAATGAATGTTGTAAGTTTCTTGTGTGATCCCATTAAATTTTATTTGGTGTAAAGGAATGCATTTAATACTGTTTATGAATTGTATTTCTGACAATTTAATTAAATAGAAAACTATACTTTTGCAGTTAGAACCTTTAATGCATTTTATTTTTGACATGCAATTATTGTGGTTATATTCTACATTACCTATTGCTTACTTATGATAAAGGATGCTGTGTGAATAATTAATCATTCTTTTCAGTATTGGTATTAATTAAAGCTCACTTTTATTACACTAAATGAAGGACTGTGTTAATGGTTTTTGAATGCAGATTATGTACTGTTTTAACAAAAGACAGTGGTGCAACAAAAGGCATAACCATGACCACAGGAACCAAATGAATTAAGAAAAGGGGGGAAATGCAAACATGCAATATTAATCACACTAAATACACATAGTAGTAAACCCCACCCACCTTCATACAAATTGTAAGGGCACTCAACTAAATAACAGGGGTTTAAAATGGCTAATGCCTCAACAAGAGAAAAAAAACATAGCTGAGTCGCAAATCAGCCCAGGACCAGTATTGATGCTAAAGCCGGCAGCAAATTGACCAAAGGCAAAGCAGCTGCATTCACCACCCATGTCAAAACAGCCACTACAATTCCCGAGCTAAATGACTGGACACCTATTATACAGAATAAACCCCCAATTAAAAGTAAGAAAAAAAAGGTGCACCATAATAGGCTACATACCCAGCCAGTCAATCAACTCCAGAAAGGGTAGCCCTAATACCAATAATAAAAAGTGCTAATTCCAATAATTACCTAAAACAAAGCAACTAATTACTGCATGTCATGCGATAATATTACATTGCCCAAAGGTGAATGAATACCAACCATGATCTGCAGACAAGGAGCTCCTAAGCTAGTATTTGCAACAGTGTGCACTCAGCAAACCAGAAGCATATGACCGTGATAGCAACCAGGTAAATCAGAAGCAGAAGTTACCCCCAGCAGGAGATAGCTACCCACCCTTAAATACCACAACAAAGACCATGTCAGTTTCCTCCCTCTATTCACACGTCTCTGGACCAATGAATATGCTTGAACCAGACACTGAAGAATCTCCCTGGTTAAGTTGGTAGCTCCAGGGGGTATTCCTGCCTTGCGCCCAATTTTTCCAGGTAAGCTCCAGACAAACTTCATCCCTGACAGACTATGCAGATAAGAAAACGGCTGACTGACTGACTGTTTGGAAATGTCTTAAAATAATTCTGTGGTAAAGAAGAAACATCTGTAAAATAAAACAAAATGTATGTAAAAATTTTAAATTTATTTATCAGCAGCTTAGCAAAAAACAACAACAACAACATGGAAACGGTGACATAAGGTACTACTGCACTTAAATTACTATCTATTTGTAATGTAATGTCAGAGCAGTGGGCAACCCCATCCACAGTGCCTGGAGAGCAGTTGGGGATTAAGTGCCTCCCTTAAGGGTTGAGGGGCTTGAACATGGGATGTTCAGCTCCCCAGGCTGATTCCTTAACCACGAGCCTATGGCTGAGGTTAATTATAATTTTTATTTTAATTAAATGTAACTATGTTTAAGCTAATCATAACTGATCCTATTACTGTATTATTAACACGTCCTAAACGTGTTCCTAACATACAAGGCAAACAAAATGTTAACGTTGACGTCAGACTTAGGAAAATGACGACGCCACGTGTCAGCTCGAGGAGGTAACATCCCAACGCCTTCCGACGTCACTGAGCATATTCTCATATCGCGAGACTTGGTGCAGGCGTTCACGCGGTCAGTGTGCACGAGCACGGCGGAGGATTTCTTTTCAGTTGAGTTGTGGAGTGAGAGAGGAGTGCGTGCAGCACCGCAACAACACAAACATGGTGAGGAGGATGTTATTGTATAAATATGGACGTGTTCTAATAAAAACTCGAGTATAAGATTGTAGTGTATTTATTATAGAGTTTAGCTCGCAGTGAGGGGAAATAGTTGGTATTTTAGTTGAGCTATACCGTTAGTTAGCATAGCAGGCTAATTTGCTTCATGCAGTGTAGGCCTGTGATTATAATGGAGCAGAGTATTCAATATAAATGTAAAACCTGTAATAATGAACAAAGAAGCTGGTATTTGTTTAGAAGATATGCCTTATTTTGTTTTCTTTTGGGTGTTAAATAGGTTTTTCAGTGCAGGCCTGGAGTGTTACTGAGGCCTCTTCAGGACTAGTTAGCGCTAGCGCTAGTTAGCTCAGTTTACTCGCATGGACGCAGTTACCTGATGCTGTTATGTACATTTAAATTTATTTGTAATTATATATATATGTAGTTATTATTTCACAAGAGCAAAACAGTTTATATGTTTGTATGCTCTGTGACTTTTAATATTCAGCTTTAGTAATAAGGTTTAGCTCTGCGGGCGAGACACGTGGTCTGATTTCAGCACGTGTTGAATAGTTTAGCTTTAATGCTAACATACCAGTTTTATACAGGACATGGTTAAACAGATCGATTATTAAAAAAATCATGACTCGTGTGCCGAGATCATGCTTTATAAAAAAAGAGAAAGCAATATTGTACCATATACTGGTGATTTTAATGTTAAGATCAGGGTGGATATGATCCCACGTGGAGCTCTCTGTCGAGGACATTGATGTGGTATCTGCATGTCTGAACTCAGATCCGTAATAAGATTTTGACACGAGTTTGTTTGTCCTTTATATAGGTGCTGCTACACGTGGTGTTTGAGCACGCCGCTGGATATGCGCTGTTCGCAGTGAAGGAGGTGGAGGAGATCGGCATGCTCCTGCCACAGGTAGGTCATAGTGGACACATCAAGTATCAACACCATCCACATCTTAACTTGCTCCAACTAAATTTTACAACTTATATTAGAAACCATGTCTTTCTGATTGTGAGGAATCCCTAAAAAAATTTCCTTTTTTTTTTCTTGGATCCACTATTTTTATTGCTGAGCAGGTTGTATAAGACATCAAGTTATATGTCCAGAATTGTGCAGAATATTAATTCTACTAGACAAAATTTACATCTCAGCCACATCAACGATTGTATGTTAAATTTGGTTTTACATTTGGGAATGTCCTGTGTTCTCATACTGGTGTAATACGACTAGTTAAAGGAAACGCACACTATTTGTGACATGGTTTGATGATGCAAGGAAAATGTTGCAATATTTAACCTAACAGGTAAAAAGAGGCCCCTTTCCTGCTCAGCATTTATCCATGATCCAACTTAAAAAAAAAAAAAAAAAAAAACCCTGGAGGCAGGAGTCTGACTCTCTGCTTCTCTGCAGTGCAGTTGTAGGATCCACTTGGGCAGTGTTACAATTAAACCTTGAATAGTTGGTAGATGTGATGCATTCAAACCCTTATTTCAAGCTCAACCTTGTGATTTTGTGTAGAAATGATCAAATCATGAAAGGGCTATTTGTATCTTTGGTAGTGGACCACTAGTCTGTGGGAATATTGAGATTTCTGCTTCCAAACTGTCTCTTTAGTCTGTCTATAGTTTATAGAGGCATGAGGGCAACTGTGGCTCAAGGTTAGGGGACCACAAAGTGTGACTGAAATTTTCTTTTGTGCAGTGTACCTAACCACCCAACTGCCCCATGTGTGCCATGAATTTAGTTGGCCACTTCTCCCAGCAGGTGTGTTCACTGCCCCTAGTATGTGCATTAATTGGTGGCTTTCATTGTAGAGGTCAAATTACTCTGTCAGTCATTTTGAGGTAGAGGGTGGGGGCAATCTGATCTCTCATGGACTTGTGCCTTTACTTTAAAATGAAGTGCACAGAATGATCAAGTGCATCCCGAATCTGAAAAGCCATTCAAGCATGTTCACTTACTCTTATTTCCGGTTAAGCATCCTTTTAACTCGAAGCTGTTCTTTGCTCAGGTGGAGGAAAGTGTTTTGAACATCGGAAAATTCAACAGCGTGTTGAAACTAGCAGCTTTCTTCCCCTTTAAATCTGCTCAGGCCGCCTTGGAAAACATAAATGCCATTTCAGAAGGTGAGACTTCATTGGATTCTACTGGAGTCTAGGATCATTCACAGCCCAGATGTTGTGATGTATCAATAATCTGTCAATCCACTGAGCCATTGTGCTGACAGCATTTCATGAAACTGAACCTCTGCATAGATTGTGTAATAAAAGTAGCTTTATAGGAAGGCTTGTCCAACTGATCATGTCTAAATTTGTAGGAGTTGTCCATGCTGACCTTAAGCTGTTTTTGGAGACTAACTTGCCTTCAGGAGGCAAGAAGAAGGCAGTGTTGGGTGTGGCCGATGGCAAGATTGGAGCAGCTCTACAGGAGGAGCTGGGCTTGTCCATCCAGACTGGTGGAGTGGTTGCAGAGATCCTCAGAGGTTTGCTGATTTATTGTGAATCAGATGGTATTGTAGCAGTACTGCCTCTGTAGTGATGTTTTTAGATCCACTGATTTCTGATGTGTTATACTGAAAAGCTGAACAGTTGGCTGTGCGATGTGAAAGCATGACTATCACAGCCTTGGTTTGGTGCTGATATTTTGATATCTTTCTGTCCTCAGGAATCCGCTTGCACTTTCACTCTTTAGTCAAGGGCCTCACAGCTCAGGCTGCATCTAAAGCACAGCTTGGTCTGGGTCACAGTTACTCCCGGGCTAAGGTCAAATTCAACGTTAATAGAGCTGACAACATGATCATCCAATCCATTGCTCTGCTGGATCAGTTGGACAAGGACATCAACACGTTCTCCATGCGTGTCCGGTATGTTGACTTGAGTGAAGTAGTGGTGTTGCGCTGAACTAATCCAAGGCTCGGCTGGTTGTCTTTGCATGGTGTGTGAGCCTGGATACTAACGGATTTGAAATTAAAATAGCTGCCTAATATTTAATGTTTTTAAACCAAATTTAGTGTGGCTTGATATCCCTCCATAATCAAAACAAACATGTTTAAAAGCAATTACCTGATTTTTGGCATTTATAGGGTTATAGAAGCGGTTCTGAAACTGGGGCCCATAAAATATAGGTAGGTTTTTTTATTTAAAATCAGGGGCCAGTGGAAATTGTTACCCCTGCACATATCTAGTTTACTCAGGGAAATTTGTGACGCTAAATTTTTGCCGGTAAGGCCAACCCAGATTTCTCCATTTTCAGAATACCTCCTGCCAAAATTCATGTCACCTTTTTTGCATGTAAACATTTACTGATACAAGACAAACCCTGTGTGCGCATTGCGGTGTTGATTGGCAGCCTCCCAGTGCTTACCACAGACAGCGCCCCCTACAGTGCTGGCTGTATAGGAAGAGGAGACATACCAAATGCCGTTCTTGGGCACATTCAGTCTGTCAGAGAGGCAGATCACCACCTGAGAGCGGAGACAACCAGCCTGGTTTGGAGTTCCTACTAAAACACTGTCTACGGGCTGATCAGCTTGATTAGTTTTAACATTTGCACCTCTTATTTTGTGTTCAGTGAATGGTATGGGTATCACTTTCCTGAACTGATCAAGATAGTAAGCGAAAATGCTACATACTGCAAGCTGGCCAAGTTTATTGGGAACAGAAAGGAGCTAAGTGAGGAGAGCCTGGAGCCCCTGGAGGAGATCACAATGGACAGTGCTAAAGCCCAGGCGATTCTGGATGCATCCCGCTCATCTATGGGTGAGATGGATTTTAAAAACATTTTTTTTATATATATATTATTAAGGAATATATTTTGATTCAGAAGTTATGATGTTTTTATAATCTGTCAATCCACTGAATCCATGTGATGACAGCATATCATTTCACTGAACATCTGAGCAGCTATAGGATTTGTCATTCAGAAGCTGAGAAACATGGCTTACATTATTGATTTTCTCCCTGCCTGCCAGGAATGGACATCTCCCCCATCGACCTGATCAACATCGAAAGTTTCTCCAGCCGTGTCGTGTCCCTCACTGCTTACAGACAGGAGCTGCAGGAGTACCTGCGCTCCAAAATGTCTCAAGTGGCTCCCAATCTGGCAGCCCTCATCGGCGAAGTGGTATGTTACTACAAAATGACTATTTGTTAAATTAAAATTTTGCTTTCCAACTATTCTTTGAATACACATACTTCCGATCTTTTGCTTTCAGGTTGGTGCTCGTCTCATCTCACACGCTGGAAGCCTAACAAACCTGGCCAAGTATCCTGCCTCTACGGTGCAGATCCTCGGAGCGGAGAAGGCCCTGTTCAGGTATTGGGGCTCCCCGTCCCTGCTGGGGTTTCAGGCGGCCGCTGTGATGGCAGGGCAGGGGCAAAGCCGCAGTGGTTGATTTGAGTGTGCGTGAACACACCAAAAGTGATCCCACTCTCCCATGCTAACCCCCCCAGTCTGAGCAGCCGCACAGGGCTCCGAGAGGTAGTTACAGTAGAATTAATGCCCATGTGGCAACTCTTAGGTGTCTTAGGTGGTGTTTCAGTTAGCTACAGGGTGTCCATGTGTAGTGTGCTGTAACTTGTACCTTAAATCCAGGGCACTGAAGACGAGAGGAAACACTCCAAAGTACGGTCTGATTTTCCATTCCACCTTCATCGGCCGAGCTGCTGCCAAAAACAAGGGCCGGATCTCCCGTTACCTCGCTAATAAGTGTACCATTGCGTCTCGGATCGACTGTTTTGCTGGTAAGACTCTTTCTCAAGGCAGTATTAATCAGTGATGGGTATTTTTAGGAGTACTGTATTAGTGTAATGCCAGAACAGTTGGCTTTCTATCTTTTACCAAAATTGAGTTTAATATTTGTATATTCATGGATCTGTGGGGTGCAGAATGAAGGTATTATGATATTATCTGAGTCCCATGTATTTTAATGCTCTGATGTCATGTACACACTTTATTGGTGGTTTTAACTCGGGTATTAACACAGTTTTCATATCCTAAATGCAAAACAAGTTACAGACTTTGTGTCAAGAAGGAAGAAAAGGATGATCTGGTTGAGTTACTTAGTTATTAAACTCCGTTCCCATCACTGGTTGTAAGCTGGACTTGCTGTGATGTCATTATTTTTCGTCAACAGTATTCCACCCTGTTAGGAGTGGATGTTGAAAAATTTAACTGAGCAAATTCAACAAACCAGGTCAAATTGTGCATTCCTGTCTCAGTCCATTTCTAATGCTTTAATCTATCATTCTAGAGGTTCCTACTAGTGTATTCGGGGACAAACTGAGAGACCAGGTGGAAGAGCGTCTATCATTTTATGAGACTGGCGAGACGCCAAGGAAGAACCTGGATGTCATGAAAGAGGCGGTTGTACAGGTTAGTTTGTGGTTGATGTTTACTTTGTGATTGTTGTGAATGATGACTCTCTTTACCCTGACTCTGGCATGGAGGCAAAAAACTGATTTAATGAGCCTGACACTGTACAACAGGCAACACTTCTTACACCTGCACTTGTGGGGGGGCTTTGGTAATGATTTTTGTTGCTACTTCAGGCTGGTGAGGTGGCAGCAGAGATCAAGCGCAAAATAGAGAAGAAAGAGAAGAAGAAAAAGAAGCGTGAGAAGAGAATGGAGGCGCTGTCCACAGCTGAGGAAGCTGTTGAAGCCAAGAAGGCCAAATCTAACGGAGATACTGAGATGCAAGTAAGTGAGCTGTTTCTGAAGTGTATTTAAAAGTGCATGGCTAGATTAGAGGCAGGATCTTAACATGAAACTGTCTCGGCAAAAGCCATGCCAAAGAAAAGCTGCTCCGAACCATTGACGGGCTCCTCACAGTGGGTTTGATCACTGAAGTGAGCAGAACAAGTGCAAAAATGAACTTGAACAACTTAGTGTCCTGCGGTTGTGTCTAACACATGATTTGTCAATCCGAAGGAAAACGGAGATGATGAGACACCAGTCAAGAAGAAGAAAAAGAAGGCGCAAGCAAATGAGGAGGAAGAGGTGACGACAAACGGTGTGGAAGAGGCAGTTCCTCAGAAAAAGAAAAAGAAGCGAAAGAGTGAGGCAGTTGAACCTGAACCAGAGGTGAATGAGGAAGCTGAGGCACCTGAACCTGAGAAGAAGAAGAAAAAAAAGAAAAAGAAGGCAGATGAATGAGGATCCATCCTTTAATAATGAACTTTTTTTTTTTTTAATACTGTACAGTGTGTAATTTTTTTTTTATTTTTTTTTTCTCTCCCCCCTCCTGGGACAGGAAATCCTGTTCAGAATGTACTGCGATATCTTTAAGTTCATCACTATCGCTTTACTGCTTACTCTTTAATTTCCTTTAACATTGAGCTTACAAATGTTTCTTACTAGCACTGTGCCTTAGGTTCAAATTAAAGACTGTCCTTTATCAATAATGCACCTCTCTGCTGTTATAAGTGTTGTATTGTCCATTCTTCCTGTAAATGTTTTATGCTGAACAAGAACAGGGCTCTAAGTAAATGCTTCATAATGAACGCTTGCTTAAAGTGGCTTCTATTGTATAAATCTCAGCATGTAACTGGTCTGTGTACAGATCATTGCAGATCTTCAAACCGTCAGTATTTAATGTGTTCTTGTGCAACTTTTTTTAGACAAAAATAAAATCTGTACAGATTTCCGGTAATGTTTGTGCATTTTTCTGTGGCTTGAAAACTGCAGCCCCTTTTTGGTTTGATTGTGGCTGTAGTTTTTTGTGCACCCAAGTGATAAAATGGTTTACAGTACGCTTTTAAATTTAGGTAAATGTTTTTGTACATTTTGAACACTTAAATTTATCAGTTTTACACTTTTTTTTATGGTTTGGAATCTGAAATTCAGTAGCACATTATCTCTAGAACATGTGGTTAAATATAAGGAGGATATATATGGAAAATCAATATGAGATGAACTGATAAGTGTATGTGTATATATATATATATATATATATATACACATATACATACAGTGCAGATGTTTATGTATATCTTTTTATGGGACAACACTGACAAAATGATACTGACACAATGAAAAGTAGTCTGTGTGCAGCTTATATAACAGTGTAGATTTATTCTTCCCTCAAAAAAAAAAACACAATATACAGCCATTAATGTCTAAAACACCGGCAACAAAAGTGAGTACACCCCTAGGAAACTACACCCCTAAATGTCCAAATTGAGCACCGCTTGTCATTTTTCCTCCAAAATGTCATGTGACTCCGTGTTACTAGGTCTCAGGTGTGCATAGGGAGCAGGTGTGTTCAATTTTGTAGTACAGCTCTCGCACATGGATTACTGGAACCATGTCTTATGGTCTGATGAGACCAAGATTAAGTTGTTTGGTTTAGATAGTCTTAAGCATGTGTGGCAGCAATCAGGTGAATACAAAGATAAGTGTGTCATGCCTACAGTCAAGCATGGTGGTGGGAATGCTATGGTCTGGGGCTGCATGAGTGCAGCAGGTGTTGAGGAGTTACATTTGATTGAGGAACACAACCTCCAGTATGTACTGTGAAATACAGAAGCAGAGCATGATCCCCTCCCTTCGGAAACTGGGTCGCAGGGCAGTGTTCCAGCATGATAATGACCCCTTTGGGGCATCCTCAAGTGGAAGGTGGAGGAGCGCAAAGTCTCAAATATCCACCAGCTCCGCGATGTTGTCATGGAAGAGTGGAAAAGCATTCCAGTGGCAACCTGTGAAGCTCTGTTAAACTCCATGCCCAGGAGAGTAAAGGCAGTTCTGAAAAATAATGGTGGCCACACAAAATATTGACACTTCAGGAACTTTCACTAAGGGGTGTACTCACTTTTGTTGCCGGTG
>JAOVVF010000019.1:4930697-4944861 GCA_028565595.1 Duopalatinus emarginatus
CAAAGTGTCATTTTGTCAGTGTTGTCCCATGAAAAGATATACTTAAATATCTGCAGAAATGTGAGGGGTGTACTCACGTTTGTGATACACTGTGTGTATATATATATATATATATATATATTATATATGTATATTGGTATCAGAGGTATCCCTGTCCACACCAGTGACATCAAATTCTACATGTTTGTAAGTGTTATGATGTAAGAAATGTTCAATAATTCACTGAAGTCTAAAACTTAGTAACCCACTGGAAACAGAAAATAAGACCTGGTCAGATATTTTATTTCAACGACAAGGGTAAAATCAATGTTAAAATGATGCTCGGATTCCAAACAATGTTTAAGCCAAATAACAGGATAAAGAAAAGATTCACAACTGAAGGGGACATGGAAAAAAAAAAAAAAAAAAAAAAAAAGTTGAGCACTGAACTTAAAAGCCCCTTCGATTAAAATAAAAATTCACAGGTCAATGAGGTGCATGGGTACAATACAAAAAGAGTTTAAAAAAAGGCTTCACCATCAAATGATGCTTAGCAATAATGTACACCATTGTTAAGTTCATGTATGTATACAAAAAAAATTATAATAATAATCTCCCACATTGTCATGAAGTTGGGTCGTGTTCAAGTAATATGCACCTTCCATTTAGTACTTAGTTCTCATCCTCGTATCATCCTCTATTGAAATGAACAGAAACGGTCCTTCAAAGCAAAAATGCCGTAAACCACATTTCGTATTCTACCAATACATATATACTGTATAAATACATACATAAATATATTTTACATACAACAGCCAAAACTTGGTGGATGAGATCTAGGGGATGGGAGATGGTAGTGTGTGTGTGTGTGTGTGTGTGTGTGTTTAGCTTGCCGCTGTGCAGAGACTACCTCTGCTCTGATCAGAATGGGCCAGTAACTTGTGTAACTTGGTGTGCATGAGACGGCCAAATGGATCTCATGCTATTTAATTGCCCCAGTAGGGAGAGCTGCCATAGCTGGATTTGTTGACCTGGGTCTTCTGCTGCATGCTGCTGCTCTGGTTCCTCTGATTCGGCCCACCCTGTGCGCGCACACACACACACACACAGCACTTGATTATCTTACATCCATGCTGCATTTCTTTGTCTTTTAGTTTGCATTAATCAAGAACTGTAGTTTACAAACTGAAGTGATGTTTATGTTCTAGTGTTAGTATTAGAAAAAGCTGTGCTACTCCATCTGGGCCAGGGGTCGGCAACCCAAATTTTACGAAAAGACAGTTTGTCCTATTTCAACCAAAATGAAACCATCTTGGAAGCCCAATATTTTATGTCCATTTTATTGGTGTAATGTTTTAACATTTTGACCGAAAAAATGCCTCTGTGTATACTAATGGCCAAATAAAACAAAACAAAAAAAAGTTGACTATTAAAATGTTCATTATAATATCTTGCAGTTACTAATGTTTTGGGGCAAACATGCTCAATAATGCTAGGCTAATCTACAGCACAAACATGAACAAATATATTTTTGTTGATCTGCATAAAACAGCTAACAGATATAAACATATGAGCCGAGATACACACTTCTGAGCTGCAACACAACGGTTAAGATAAAACAAAGAATCAAATAGTGTTCTGATATTAATGACATCTATGTAAAAGTGTCTGAAATTATATTATATTAATATTGAAGAAACAGCTATCAGGAGAAGTGAATATCTGAATTCTCTAACTTCGCTAGGTGAGTATTTTCTGTGCTGTTATATAAAAAACAGTCTGAGTGGCATGCTTTAAGGTTAGTTGTTATTTTTTTCCAGGCACAAAGTAAAAAACTCGGTAAAATTCCACAAAAATAAGGTTGTGCCCGGTGTGTAACTGCCTTCACTGGAACAGTATGTTTAATATTGCTGAGCTGTCCTTGCCAAATAAATAAATAAATAAATAAATAAAAAGGGCAGAATGTATTGAAGAGGACTGGCTCACATGTAAACCAAACTATAGCTTTTAATTCACATCATTGTGGACCTTTGTAAAAATAGTTCTGAGGAAGAGAGACTGTGGTGTTATTTTTGCTGGAGCCACAAGAGGGCATTCCCATCAGAATTAGGGAATTGTATATGAAAGCAAACGTTGCATAGAAAGTCCAGCTGCAAATTACTCTTTGTGAGATCTTAAACAGTGTCCAAAATTTATTGCATAATGATTTTCTTTGTTTAGATTTCTTCTATTGTCATTGTTTTCTGTTTTCACTTTAGTTACCAGTTTACTACATTCTCTACAATGCTGTCAGTCATGCCAGTGGGATTTAGCCCTTACTACATGTTGACCTAAAGCAGTGCTTTCATGTGTTCACATGCACACTAACAATCCAAAAATGATCTGATTGAGGTAGTTGTGTGTGTGTGTGTGTGTGTTTGCGGCTGACCTGTCCATCCTGGGTGAGGTGGTGGTGCAGAGTGAGCTGAGAGTGGGGCTGCTGGTGAGCAGGCAGGATATGCAGGAATGGAGGCGGAGCATAACCGGGGGCACCACCAGGGTTCAGAGGTCCCGTACCCCCGAGAGCTGAGGGCAGGTTGAAGGGAGGTGGTGTGCCAGCATGGAAACCCTGTTTATCAAAGGACTGCAAAAAGCAAAACAAAACTCAGGTAAACACTCATCCTTTGCACTGAACAAGGATATAAAGACACTACATACATGACATGTGACATGGTGTACCTGAGTCTTGTTGTAAACAGTTCCGCTGATGTCGGGCACGCCAGAGTTACTAGACGTCACCGAGACACCTATGGAGATGCAATGTAGAACATTAATATTTAATAATGGAGATGTTAAGTAGAAATATTAAAATCATTTCTGTGACTTTTAACACCTTTTCCTGGGCCAGAAGCAGCAGATTTGGCCTGTGTCTGAGAGCTGTTACTGTACCCTTTACTGTATTCTGCTCCCGCAGGGCCTTGTGTCAGGTCATCATACCCTGAACATGAATTAAATAAACAAACAAGACACAGTTACTTCAGTGAACACGATATATGAGTGATTCTGATTGTGCACATGTCCATGACTCACCTGAGCTAAAGGTGTGCTGGCTGTAACCACTGGGCTGCTGGAATGGTGTGGAGGGGTTGCTCAGGCCCATGCCATGCTGCTTAGCAGAAGCAGGAGGTACGAACATGGTGGGGCCATACTGGAAGGCGCTGGGCATGCCGGGCACACCTGGGTAGTAGGGCAAGCCCGTGTAGCTGTAACCAGGGGGCAGAGCTGGGTTGAAGAAGGCCTGTTGGGTGCTGTGGTGGGCCTGCGGTTGAGGCTGGCTCTGACCTTGGCTCTGTGCCTGTGGGGGCTGAGCTGCCTGGGGCGCGTGAGCTGCTGACAGGGTAGTAGGGGGTGCGGGCGAGGTGGAGTCGCCCCTGCCAAACTTGGTCACTTCACCTTTATGTGAACAAGTGAGCTTAGGTAAGCTTGTGTCATTTTCTAACCCAAAGTTTAACCAAAATGGCAGGAAAATGGCACTCAGATGGACGACACCGGGTTACCTGAGTAAGGATTATTGGATAGGCTTGCATCTCTGCTGGACAGGGTTGCAGTGGGTCCTGGGAATGTGATTCCATAGTAATCCTGCAGAAGGTACAGCATGATTATAGTGAGAGGGAACCAGACATAAAATCACAGTTAAAAGCAAAAAGCGTTGAAAAACGATGAGACAGTACAGGCTAGGACATAACTAGTACTATCACCTAACAAGTACAGGGTGAGTCAAAAGTCTGGACCCTTTTTATTTCCAAAATGAAAGAGAAAATTACATATCCGAATACCCCAGCAAGTACTGGGTGAAGGGCGCCTATCTTTTAGGCTATGCTCAGAACATGGCCGCCATCATGAAGGCTGCCATATTGCATCAAGGGCAGGTTTTTCCCGATGGGAAGGTGGTCATGTGTCCTGCGACTTTTGACTCACCCTGTATATCATTTTGAATTAGAAGCTTATGCTCAAACTTTGTTTCCGACCTAGAATTTACACCAGATGCCACATATGTAGTAAGCGACTTCCAATCAGCATTGCTGTTACAAGCAAAAGAAGTATGAATAATCATTATTAATAAATGAACCCACCATTATAGTTAATATAAATATGGAAAATAGCAAGTAAAAAAGAAATCAGACTAGGTGACTGGTATTACTTTATACACACCACCAGACAATAATTTAACTGATGAACTTTTCCAAGCAGCCAGTTCAGCAACAAACAGGAAGCCAGATCCATAAACATGTACTGCACTTTGAGAAACGTGTGTCAACACTTTAATTTGAATTGAGGTATACAGAGGAACAAAAACAAATAAAGAGGAAAATAAGTGCAAACATTTGGGCTAAAACTCAGGTGTCTGTCTACACTATTTGTAAGCACACAAGGTCCAGCTCTAATTTGTTTCCCATAGAGTGAACAGGAGAGCATTTGGGATTTGTCCTAACAGGAACGCTGATTCCATTTGTATCACAGGTAAGACATGTGACACCAGGCCACAAACATTACTATGGGTGAATAAAAATGATTCTGAAAAAAGGATGTTTGAAGACAAACAGGTTCCACACACCCCAAAATATTAAATAAAATGGATATGAACTCACCATTGGTAGTCTAGACTGCAGCATGTGGAGGTCTTCATAGCCATAGATTTGCTGTGGGACAGAAAAACAGCTTAGTGCCACAATACCACATTAACTTCACACACTTTTAAATGTAAATTCTTTTTTTACGTACACTCCCCATGTTACAGCACTCACATATACACACACACTAATATAAATATATAAACAAGCCCAGAGATATGATACATTATACAGCAAAAGGGAAAGCTGATCTTTTTTTTTTTTTTTTAAATAAAAAGCCTATAATATTTACCGGGTATGCAGGCAGTAGGCCTCCAGGCCCCATGATATACTGGTTGGGTAGCAGCGGAGGAACCCCCTGAGACAAGTTAGGGGGGGCTTTTCCTGTAACACAACAAAGAAAACCACATTAGCAAAGACAAATGGATCCAATGCAGGGAAAAAAAAAAAAAACCTCAACATGACATCTTATGCAGCCAGCACAGTTGTGTCTGTGTCTACTAATGCAAGTGAATACAGACCAGTAGAAGAAGAGAGCAGGGGTGCAGCCCTGATGGTTGAGGGTGTGGTGGTTCCATTCCCACTCAGCCCAAGTGCCACCGAATGCAAGCTGCTGCTTCCTGCACTGCTCACACTGTTACTGGAAAGAGCCGAGACGGACGCAGAGGAGAACACCACTGATGATGCAGCCAGAGAATTCACACTGTCCACGTTAGTGTACTGCAGGTAGACACAAGATGCAACAAGATGAGATAAGAGAAGGATAAGATAAGCACCACCTAATATAAGATAAGGACCCCCTGGTGATCGCACATTGTTTTAAATACTGAAATATACAGACATTAATTAAAATGAAAATAGCAGCTTAATTTGCTATAAATTTAACAATTTTAATTAAATTGACGGAAAAAAACCCCGAGCTTGCTACGCAAATTCTGGATGCTAACGTGTGTTGTAATTTTTGTATTTCGGTGAGTTTCTGAATTGTGGGGCGGGGCTTAACAACAGTCTTTTAAGCCGTATTGAATTCGTAAAAAAAAAAGCGTTTTCTGACTATTGATTATCACAAGATAGGAACTCAATTATCTCTGTTTTTATGTTTGACACTTTCATATTAGCTGGTGTTTAGCCTTTAACATCATAACTGAGCATGTGATTTCATATGGAGGAGAGGAAAACTGATAAACTTGTTGTAATGGATGCTTTACATAATTATAATTCAATAGACTGACAGAGGTTAATTATTTTCCTATTACAGAACTTCCCATTATGCTTTTCATACCACAGTGAAGATTGTGAAAGTGCTTTCTACAGGATGTAACCAGTATTACCATCTTTTCTTTTCTTAAGCCACGGACACACTTTCAAAGGCGTCAGACTGTTTTGTAATCAGGAATCTGTAAGGTCATTGTGGTTTTTACACTACGTAACTAATCAGTGATGGTGGGTCACACATTACACAATCTTTCACCAGGAGGAATAGCTGACGAGTCCCGTCTGGTCATTTGTCCCGAAAAATCATGCGAGAAGTGACAAGAGCGATCACGCGATGTCATGAGTGACAGTCATCCGAGTTGCTTGTGTGTATGCAGCGAAAAAACAAAAGGAAAAAAAGAAAAAGAATATTCTGGATTTGGGGATAATATGTTTAATAAATAAATATTTATTAAATGAAATATTTTTGCAGTGAAACCATAGTTTAGGTTATGGGTTTCATAGATATTTCGTTCATCGCTTACAAATACCGAAAGCTTGCGTGTGTGCCTATGCATTCTGACATAATCCATCCCCAGGTTTCCCCTCACTGCGTGTCTTGCATTCTCACTGGCTGTAGCTCGACACTGCACTAACTGCCAGTCATAACCTGCTCGTAACACTTTTCACACTACAGGATTTGGTCTTTGACCAGGTCCCAATATTTAGCATGCTAGATATTTTCGGTACTCTTTCTCGGCAAGCCTTTCGATTTGGGTCTTTGAACATTCCACACATAGCCACCGAGGACTTTTCAGCGAGGAGATAGGGTTAAAATCATATAGTGTGAACTCGGGTTAGCAGGACTCCATATATTTTATGTTTTTTTTAAATATTGTGCAATAACAGGCCTGATGTGTAATTATGATGCAGCAAAAATGTGTGTGCAAGTTTTTGACGAAGAGTTTTACTGTCATCACACTCACCGTTAATGAAGAGCTTGTGCCAAGGGCCGATACTGAGGAATGGCCACTGCTCACATGGCTACTAGGGAAAAACAAAGAGGACAAAAAGAAGCAGTGTGTCACTATTGTCCTATCAGTTAGACATGGCAAGTAGGATGACAGATAAACAAGTTCACCTGCTTAGAGATGGGAGAGTTGCAGAGGGCAGTTCAGGTGCCAGGCTGGACAGAGTTGAGCTGTGGGGAGTAACGGAAGGGGGCAACAGAGACAACGGGGCAGAAGGTGCAACACTGGTGCTACTGCCTAAAGACGGAGACTCTGGTTTTGGAGTGGAGGAACTCGACGTGGCTACAAGCAGATGAGAATAAGAAATGTTTATGGAGTGCTGATGCAGACAAACCACATCCAAAACAAAACACACACACACACACAGGAAGAATCCACTTACAGTCTAGAGCAGCAGAGGTCCTTACACCATTAAAACCATTCTGCTCAAGGAGAAACCAAAAACACTGTCAATGCCGAAACTCATAAAGTAATAGGCAATAACGAAATGTGCGTATTTAGTATACACTCCAACTTACTGTCACAGGTCCAGAGGACTCCTTGCTCTGGGAAAAGGTCAGTCGTGAGTGAGGAGCCATTCCACAGTCAAAGCTGTTTCCAGCTGAGGACGCCATCGATGAAGATGAAGAGGAGGACGAGGAGGAGGAGGATGAGGAGGTAGAGGTGGGCACTGAGGCAGCACTGGGGGTGCTGAGGGAGGGAGCAAGACTGGGTAGAGGCACAGAGGGAGGTGCGTAGATGCTGTCAGATGAGGCTAGAGGCAGCAGCAATGTGACAGGACTGGCCAAAGATTCACTGCTGGGAGGAACAAACAACACAGTCAGTGTATATACACAATCATTCAGTATGCTATGTTTAATTTATGAGGCTTACAGATTAGACAATACGGCACCCCTAGTTGAAGTCTATGGACAAGAGAGTGTTTTAGTACAGCTAGCGAAATGGCATAACACTGTAACTGTAAAATGAACCAAAAATTTAAATACTTGGATTATGTTCACCAAATAATTACTATTTGGTTATGATAATAAAATAAATCCATGCTGCATCACAAAGAGGGTCCGAAAAGGTTTTAGCTGTAATATTGCGTGCTTTTCAAATCTAGGCTGCATTTCCCCCAACTGACCTGATGGGTTTGGAGTAGAGGCTGCTTTGAGTCTGAGGAATGGGCACGGTGGCTTCTCGTGTAGCTTCACTGTTGCAGTTCTCAGACTGGCCAAAGTCTGGCAATGATGACTCTGAGCCAAAATCCAGAGCGCCAAATTGCACATTCAGACCAGACACGTCTGCCGACCCCGGCATCTCCACCGCAGTGGATGGTATCTATAGACGCAGAGAGTATTCAACATTAGGGTGCAAACTCTATCTGTGCCACAACAATGGATTTTCTCTTTTTGGAAGTTCCTCATAAATCTAATTGTTCACTCCACAGGAATGCTACAGTCCCAGAGAGAAGTCACAGAACACTGATGTACACTGTTCTCAGAGCGATAAACTGTACTACGTACTGAAATACGTTTCACATGACAGCACAACCATTTTTTTTTTAAATACTGGTGACAAAAGCACAAAGAGGTAACAAAACACACTCACCTTGGATGTGGGAGCTATCCTTCGTTTCTGTGTCTTAATCTGCCGGTGCTGCGTGCTGCTGACCTGCGAGTCTGCAGCCTGTGGAGGTGCCACATGGGTTTGAGAAGGCTCTGGTGCTTTGGAGAAGGCCTCCAGTGGAGCCTGGTTGGCCGATGGGCCATTCTGCGGTGGAGGACTGGGCTGCCTCACCAGCGGTAAAGATCCCGTGTTGCTCAGGGAGCTCTGCTGCCGCTGGCTCAGCTGGCTTAGCACCAACGAAGGCTCTGGTTGCATCTTAAACTCCCCTAGAAGACACACAGCACAGAGAATAATGTCCATGCTGGTTTAGTGGTTGAAAAATAAATGTGAACGGAGGCGTAAATAATAGACTGCTGTGCTACTGGTTTGAAAATAATGATGTGAGTAAAACTTACGACTGAATTGGGAGGGCAGTGAGGCAGAGCTCTGTGTTCCAGGAGGTTTGATATCCCAGGATGAAGAGGGAACAGACATCCCTGTACCCCCGAGGCCCCCTACAGGGGGACAGTTGTCCCCCGAGCTAGGAGGCTGGGAGGTAAGCTGCCCAAGACCTGGTCCCTTCAGTTGCTCCAGTATCTGCTGTCCAGCGGTCTGTCCCAGCTTAGGGCCACCCAGCTCCCCAAATCCAGAACCAAGAACTGAGGACTGTAAAGTAAAGACAGAAAAGTAAGAAATCACCAGGACGCATTAATTGCAACAATAATATTAATTACATTTAAATAACTGAAATATGCCATGATAGTTCAGTTTCTCAGTTTATGCCTCATCTTATTTATGATGGCCAACAATTTTAACAGTTGCCTGTAATAAGGAAAGAAAATGTACGAACTTTGAACCCATTGACACTGTAAGTCTAAGGACACATTCAGAAAGACATTTAGACAGATCTTAAACACATTCAGGTCTGTGGTTTCTGCAGTGTGCACTGTAATTGCTTCAGTGTCTGAAATCACAAGAGCAGTTCCAGGGCATGATGTAACTGACAAGGAATTTGCAGTATAATACATTAAATGTTTAATGAAACCCAATAAGCATGCACTATAATTAATTTATAAAGTCATGTATGTGGACCTGAAATGCCCTCTTTCTAGTTTTCAGTGTCTCACCAGGGTGGCATGTGCGTAGCTGGTAGAACCAGTGGTGGTGCCTCCGTTGCGCGTGGGCTGGTGGTGGGAGTTGGTGAAAACGAGGCTGTGGCCGAGTCCTTGAGACGAGGCTGGCTTCAGATTCTCCATCTCCTCCCGGCCAGCAGGCTTCTGCAGCAGAGATGCCAGGTCCAGACTGCAAAAATTAACACACAAACACAAACGTTCAGCTGCCACCATCATTACGGAGGCAATCTAATTGTAACTGCAAAGGAAGTTGTGTATTTGTTACCTTTGGCCAGGTGTGATATGGTTCTCAGCTGGAGGCGCACATGAGGAGGTGAACACTTTGGTCTCTGAAAGCTGAAAGGACAAAACCTAATCAAAAAAATCTTAACATCTCTTAACATGTTAAAAATAAACAGCTGTACTAATAGACAGGTTGACCTACACTCACGTCCTCAGTCCAGTCTTCAGCTGCCCAGTCTTCCAGAGTGTTGCGCCATGCCACTGTAGGACCATGATGAAGAAAGCAGACATGGGTCAAATAAGGGAAATCGTCCTCGCTAGATCCTGCAACCAAAGCGGGGGTGTTTGAGTGCTTGCATCTCTTACCTGTACCATCTGTGGCATCGTTGGTCCCCGATTCCCAGACGTCAGCATGCGAGTTGGTCGTGCCACTGTCCATAGTGTAGTCCGCTGGGTTAAAGGTCCTGCAGATTGAACAGTAAATTTTTTTAGCTGAGTAAGGAACAAAGGAAATCTTTAAATGAAGAGAAGTAAAGCACTACAACGCTGTCAAAGGCCGGCTGATGTGTACACATATCATACTGACCCCATTCCCTGTGCTGTGAACCTGCTGGCCCCAGGGGCTCGGCCTCTCCCTCTGCCTCCGGACACTGCAAATACAAACACGTTTTGATGAAATGACCCAAAACACCACAAAGCGAGTGCGAATACAAGTTTGCATTTGTGTACCTCGTCCTTTCCCCCTGCGGCCACGGTCAGATCCTTTGTCCACCGGTGCGGAATCCACTCCATTCTCCTCAACCCTCGCTGACAACCACAAATTTACACATGCAGACAGAGAAAAATAGTGTGTCTTCAAATGGAAATTTTGTGCAAGCAACATCAATATGAATGATTGAAACCAAGCCTTTTGCTTAACAAACATTACAGGGATGTGCAATTGGCAAAAAAATGTGCAATGACTCTTTGTATAGTTCATTGTGTTTGTGCCCTTAACAAAATAAACCATCTGCAAGCCTTCGGCTAACATTTAATCGAACAAATAAACATACACGCAATCCTGATATTCATGCACTAGCCTGATCAGTTACTGCTATTACTTGGGGGTAACTCTGTCCCAAAACATATGCTCAACAGCTGAGTCAACACATCATCATCATCTATGAAACGTCTTCTCATCTCAGCTTCTCTTACCTGGCCGATTACGACCGGCCCCTCTTCCTCTCCGGTTTGCTCCTCCACGAGCCTTGTTGCTCTCTTTCTCGCCTTTCTTCTCCCGATTCTCCTTGTTCTCCTTGCTCTCTGAGGAAATGCCGTCCTTTCCCAGGCCTTTCTTCTTGCCCACTGTCTCCCAAGATGTCTAGAGGTGTGCAAAGACAACTTTTAATTTAAGACAAATAAATGTAAACAGCATGTAGAATACTGCAAACTAAAACAGCTGAAAGTTGGAAAGCAGCACAAATATTCAGCTAGCCATGCAAGTACATTAGGTACCAGCTATAAAGCCGAATCAGAGGGAAATGAATCGTTTTGGTTTATTTACACATAATTAAATATACCAAAAATAAAATAAACATTTACCAAGCGTGTATAGAAATCACTAAACTTACAGGAGCACAAATAAGACAGAGCTACTGCAAATGATTAGAAAAAAAAGGTGTTACAAAAAAGATCAGATTTAAACATATTTTTATCGCATCCAGTGTTTGTTTTCTCTTCCTAAACAACCGGTATACTTCACATTTCTTTACTGCAAAGCTTAGATGTCCTTGGGCTCGTTTTGTATCTCAGAGCTTAATTTAGAAGTCTGCATCTACAAATAATCACTGCAACAAAAATACATGGCATGATTGGTCCACTTCTTGCAGTCAGGTTAATTCAGAGTCAAATGAGCTTTTACTTTAATCGGACTGCACTAGCGGTCACTTGGACACAGACCAAGTCCACCATGACCAGATGCTCTTAAATTGCTTGTTTTAGTCCAAGTGCAATCGGTGTGTTCTCACCTGCCTTAAAGAGGACAACGCACCACAACTCGATAAAGCAGTTCATGTTTTGAGACCATGGTGCAGGCACAGGCCTGTTATGAGCCAGGATTAACAACAGATCGGCTCACAGAAAAGACCCACTTTCTAATTCAGAGACTTCCAGAAATCAAACAGTCATCTATAATCAAGGGCCTCTCACATTTCACTCGGCCTGTTACTCACTTAATGTTAGTCTCAGAAACATCAATCCAGTAAAATCTATTTCACGTTTTACGTGATATTGCGTAACAATAACCCCCTAAAAGGTAGTGTGTGCGTTTTTACCGTATCAGAGGTCCCCTCCAACAGGAAATTGATAGCTCTGTTGACATCCTCATTACAGTCATGAAGAGCAACCATGCACTCATCCTGGTTCTTCCCTGTCACCTCCATGAGCTATAAGCACAACACCACATATACATACACTTGAGTATACAATAGTAGTATATAAATACCTACTAAATTTGCATATGTTTATAAAGATCTCCACAGATTTCTAATATTGATGTGATGAATGATAGTTTAATAATGAACACGTGTCTCACCTGGTTGACTTTATCTTCAAAATCTGCATCGTTCTTATCGTAAATCATCTGAGCAAGTCGTATCTGTTCAGCTGTAGCCTGAAAAACAAAACACAACACAATGAGCACAACAACGAAAATGTATGACAGAGAAAATCAAAAGTTGTGAACACCGTTGCACATAAACCTAAATCTCATATGTATTTCATTTTTACTCACTAAATTAATGTTAATATTAATGCACGTTACTAATAAGAGATTGCTGAGTTCTGATCCATACAATAGCAACTGAAGGCAAACACAAAGTGTGTGTCTGTGTGTACCTGAAGCTGTTTCTGTGGCTGTGTGGTCTGTGTGGATGAGGGCAGCACTTTCTCCCGAGTGCCGCGGGCTCGGTCGCCGCCCAGCGAGGTCATCATATACAGTATATACAAAAGAATGTATGTACAAAATAGAAAAATCTGGAAAACAAAGAAGAAGAAAAAACACAGAAATAAGTTATAATAATACTTACATACTAAAAAAAAATCTTACAAATTAATAAGCTTCATTTGTGGCCAAGGGAGACTGAGCCATTTCCATTTATATCCTAAAACTATTCCTAATGGAACACACACTATGTTAACACAGCATACAGCCACTCCCTGAGTGCCGAGTCCACATCTGGAAGGAGAATTCAAGTAATACGCCACTGTTGTTTTTTTTAAACATCTAATCTCTATCCCGGACATCTGTAATGTATTTGTGATTACAATGGCTAGGATTTCGACACACTCCCCTGCACAGAGAACAACAAAAAAAAAAAAACTTGTTGACCCAAAACTTACCCAGGGGCAGGGGAAGTTGTTGGGGTGATCAGAAAAAGGTTCTCTTTTCCTTTTTTTTCTTATTTTAAAAGAAAACATGCATTTCTGGTTAAAAAGGGATAGACAGAATAAAGAGAAACTAAAATATTTAGAGAAAGTACCTGGGAAGACTATGAACTTTGTACTGTTCCAGTGTTTGAAAGTTAAAACCATACGCTTATCCTTGTTTTACCCTAAGCCAGTTCACTAATGGCTGCAGCTTTAAATTTTTTTAACTTTAATAATGAGGCCACTTCATGGTGTGCTGTCAACAACTGCTTGGTCTAATGCTGGTAAGCTCCGAATTTGATTATTTCTCAATAGGGGTGCGAATCTCTCAGTGTCTGGTGATTTGAGGATTTTTGGGGTCACTATTCAGAATCAATTCCCATATTCCCATGCTTTATAAATTTAGTTTAAATTCTGTGACTGACAAGATGAAAACACAACATAAAAAAGTAGAACATTTATTTAAAACAATACTTTCCTTACTGTATCAAATCTTTTTGCATCATTTTATATTTATACCAAAAATAGGATAACATTCTGTAACTTAAATTACCAATATTAGGTTAGCTTAGCTGCCTGGCATTTTCTTAAATAAAACAAAATATATCAATAAACAAATAATATTAATTAATACAAAAGTAAAGATAGACTTCAGCTACCATTGTGCATTAGCCTTATACTGAAAATAAAACACAGAATTTAAAGTCATAGTGCACTAGTCCACTAACAAAGAAAAATATTAGTAGCTGGTCACATTACCAAGAAACCAGAAAATCCTCTTTTCAGAAAAGAGAAACTGCAGACTCTGTCCATAAATGTTAAACAAACAAAACGTCCTTACAAAAAAAAAAATAGTCCCTATATAAATGTTTACATATTTTCTCAGATTATGTAGTGTGTCCACTAGAGGTCTGCACTGGGATCGGGAACGGGCGGTTTTCACTTAGCGGCGGGCGGGAGCGGGCGGCTAAAACAAAACACTGCGGGATTATAGACTATA
>JAOVVF010000019.1:4947561-4976561 GCA_028565595.1 Duopalatinus emarginatus
ATATATAAACACTGCCACCACCAGAGCATCTGTGCTCAGCTGGGGCAGTTGTAGGCTTGTGCTTAAGGTATCAGCACTAAAATGGTCCCAGGTTCAAGCCCTGCAGTGGCCAAGACTCTTGAGCAATGCACCCATCCACAAACTGCTCCCCAGCCACTGATAGGGGCTGCCCACCTCTCTGGGCATGTGTGCTCACTTCCCCCTGGTGTGTGTGTTTCACTCCGTAGTGGTCAGACAGAAGAACAACTCGCACACTCTCACTACATGAATAAAGACAACCCAAAATCAAACCTGGAAGAAAAATACATCAATAGATTTTTATTCGTTATTTTCTCCTTAAACAGTTCCTTGAATCAGTTTGCCTGCTTTCACATATATTTTTTTTCAGACTCAGCAAGTTGTAAAAACACTCAGGTAGTGTGTATAAAAAAGGGGGCACCACCAAAATAATGACGGTTAGTCCACACACACACACACACACACACACACACACACACACACACACACACACACACACTTTCAAACATTTACATAAAATGTATTTTCTCTCTATAAGATTTCCAAATATGTGTACACATTTATATATAAAATACATTTTAAAAGTGATGGTTATTCATTTAATATAGGGTCTTAACCACAATCTGTTCTATTTGTTCTAGTTTTTTTTTTTCTTAGCAATGATCCATGAAGGTTTCATGTTTAAAAAGAAAGAAAAGTCGACTCGCAAAAGTCTTTCACAGAAAGACTCAGGAAAGGCAACGATGTAACTGTCTACTGCCCTCTGCTCAAAAAAGAGAGGAAGAGGAGCTGAATCATCTTCCCCTGACTGGAGCTCAGAAGCAACACTGCTAATAAAAGTGATTGTACTTCAACAGCACAAGCTCTAGTGACATACGAGGGCAGGAAATAAATTACAGCTGCTGAAAGAAAAACAAAAACAAAACATAACAGCATTACCACTGTGATGTGTGCGTTAGTCTTACTGGCAAAGCAAGTGACACAATCCAAATAAAAAAATATAATGGGGGAAAAAAAACAAAACAGACACACACTTTACCCACTATCAGTGGAAACGAACAAACAAAACAAATCATCCATTGATGACAATGTCCGTGTTTTGTTCAGACATCGTCTCTGGGCTTTTGTCTGTTTGCAATCATCAGTGATCCCTCTGTGATCATTGTGGCATAATATGGCACAAGAAACCTACAAGTTAAGTTCTGCTGCAAACAGACAGTCTTTTTTTGTTTGCTCTTCTTCTAGGTACTTCAGTCCACTGCAAGCAAAGGTGTTGCAGATCTCGAACTCATCAAATAGTCCATACCAAAACATCAATTCCTCCAAGCCTCCAATCTTCGACACACATTACACGAAATTTTGTGCAAACAAAACAGTACAAACCAAGCGAACATCCAAGACCATGGAGAGGCTGTTAAATAGTTTAATATCATCTTTATACTCTGTCAGAGTTCTGAGGTGAGTCTCTGACCGAGGACTAGGTCTGGCTGCTGCCTCGATGCTGCTCAAAACTCTGCTTTGTCACACACTTAAAAAAAAGAAATGAGGAGCCAAAACAGCACATGAATGAGGAAAAAAAGAGGCAGACCATTTTTTACTAATACACAACATTTAAAAAAAAAGTGATGAGAAGCAGGTTGATGCTCCTGAGTCCAGTGAAAATAGAAACAGACAGATGACTGAAGACAGACAGAGAGAGCTGCAGTGATCTGTAGAGCGAAGTTTAACAGGGACAGCACAAGAGAGAGAGAGTGAAGAAAGCTAGCTCCAGAGCCCAGCATAATTTCCGTGGAGCCCCGAGCAGAGAGGTCCACCGGCCACGAACAGCTTGGTTCCAGAGTCGTCATAACAATGTGTGTAGACGGCGTTGGGAAAGGAGCTGATGTCTGAGAAATAGCTTCTCCACGTTTCATCATGGTTCTAAAACAAAGAAAAGAAAGAGGACAATTTTGCTCATGAGCTTTATCCAAAATGTCCTGTAGGTGTCTCAAATAAGTAAGTAAGCATCAGGTGCAGGTTCTGAACTTGATCAAAAATAATAATTAAGGCTCAGGTTTATTTCACGTATCTAAGCTGCTTACGTTTTTTTGTTGTTTGCTAATAACTCATTAATGAGTCTGTCCCTATCTGTTCCTCGGCTCCAGACTTGTGAGGTTTTGTGGCCAGGTTTACTAAAACCAATTCTGCAAGCCATGAACTGGGAATACCAGACAAACCAATAAACTGATATTTTTTTGGTTGTTATGTTACAAGTGACAAAAAGACAGATGGACAGAGACGAAACAAAAGAGAGACAAAGAAAGATAGAGACAGATGCTCTGTTCACACCTGCCATGACCATTCTAGAGTCAAGTGTGTCTCAAAGAAATGCTGAGATCTGATCACTTAAACCACATTCAGGGACGCATTTGGCCACATCACGTTTATAGTGTGGATTCAAATGCATCTCAGTGCTTCCAGATAACAACGGAGATCAACTAACTGACTGCATCACTGTCCTAGATTGAAAATATGTAACCATTATTTGGAAATTGCACTCAATGGTAGAGCTCTCTTTTGCTAGGCTAAAGACGACACTATAACAGCAAAGATGAAAGCAGCTGCTCCCTTCTGTCATTTATAAGCTTTCTTAGCAGAAACTGATCATTCACATATGAGATAAGAATCACAGGACATTTGTGTTAAAATAAAAATGGCAGAACGCTGCTGTCAGGAACATGTGTGTCAGCCTTTCTCTAGTGGAAACGGATCATGAAACCTAATCAGGTGTAAACAACTATGCGTCCCGGCTGTCCACTTGTGATCTGATCACCTGGCATGGACGTTAATGCACGTGAAGGTGTGAACAGAGCCAAAGAGAAAGCAACAAACTGGAGAGAATACAGGAGAGAATTAGCAACAAACAGTGGGAGAGACAGAGACAGAAACAGACAGGGAGAGACAATTTTGTCCACTTGCAAAACTAAGTTCTAATACTCTAATTTAATCATTTAAAAAAGGGAAAAATCAGTCCAATCAGTCTTAGAAAGCATGCTCCCTCATCTCAGTCATGTTGACAAGATATTCCTAGAAGGCAAGAACAGCCATGGCTTTTTTACTATGCCCAGAGTTATACCTATGAAAAAAATACAACTTGATGTCTACATATATACACTCGAGTACCAGAAAAACTGTAACAAACTGAAAAAAACTGGTACAGAATGCTTATGGATCCATAATGGTATACGGTTTGTTTAGCTGGTGACCCCTGTTACATCTACAAACATCTCTGGCAGGTGAACACTATGTGCGTCTCCTTTATTATGAGTTCCACCTGTTCATGTCCTGCATTCATTGATATAGGCCTCTTCCAACAGGACAATTCACCACCACACATGTCTAGAGACTACAAATTATACCAAGTATTAGATCTACCAAGTGTTAGACTGGTGGTACATCAGTGTATATGTAGATGAATATACATTATATAAGATTAGAATATAACAAACAGCTCTGTACCAGCCAGCCTCTCCCTGTGGTGAGCTTGAGGATGCCGTCTGCAGGGGTCTTCCGGTACCCGCCGGGTGAACTGGATGGACCATCGAGGAAACGCTGAGCCCTGATGTCATAGAAGAGCAGGGAGCCTTGGCCTGTGCCTACTGTCACTATGTGCTCATAGAAACTGACGGAGCGAATTCCTGTTCATGCATGACATACAGACAGAATTTAGTGACTACTGCGTACATAAAATCTCTGAAAAAAGATAGGAAATTATGTATTATCGTTGAACATACCACTGCCACGTTCTCTGGAGCTCACAGACTTTATGTTTTGGGAAGACTGCCGAGGATCAAGGAAGGAAACGTGCGCTTGGGAGCCGACCGCATACACAGACCAGTCCAGTCCATACGCCAGGCACACATTCTCCTTGCAGTAAGGAAGCTTTGTAGAGAGCTCCTAAAAAGGAAGAACAAGATTACAAAAAGGAAGAACAAGATTACAAAAAGAATGGGGGAAGACTACAGGGAAAATAAATGTAGAAGACGGGTGTGTTTACCTTACACAGGTTGTCCTCAGCCTTCCATAAATGAAAATATCCGTCTAGAGAAACAGCACCCAGCTCCTGATAGAACAAAGGCAACATATCTCAAAACGTTTTAAAACATGATTTATACATTATTTATGATCAAGGAGAAGCAATGAGGACAGAGACTAACCTTATGGCTATTGTTGAAGGCTAGGGCGCGAACTTTGCAGTTGTACGGATGAGTGTACTCCTTAGGGATGTCTTTAAGGGCACGGTGAGAGATATGGGCGTAGCTGGGGACACCTTCCTCAGCCTGCTGTTTCTCTGCCAGACTTAGCACCTCTTCAGAGACCTCCCACAGACCCATTGAACCATCCCGAGAACCTAACACAAAACCCAAACGAGAAAGGATCTGATATGTGGTCGACAACACAATAAAAGAGAACGTATCACACACAGAGGAAATGTAACTGGTGGCCTGAGAAAACTCTTTAAAAAATTTGTTGTGCCTCAAATAAAAATATACTGAAGTGCTAGAAAAACTATTACTAAAACATTAAAAAAAGGTACCCATTAGTGGTGGCTCCATAATGGTTTATTTAGCTGGCATTTCATGGGACCCCGGTACATCTACAAACATCTCTAATAGGTGAACACTATGTGTGACAGTTATACATGTTCATGTCCTGCATTCATTCTGATGGGTTTGGCCTCTTCCAACAGAACAATGCACATCTAGAGACACCAAATTAGGGTTAGAGGAACACTCATCTCAGTCTGGGGTTTTGTCATTAACACTTAAATCACCAGATCTCAACATTACTGAACACATCTGGGATGCCATGCAACACACACTGTGGAAAGTAAGAAATCTTATACCCCAAAATACAACAGAATATTTCAATAAACTTGTGGAGTCCATGCCCCGTGGGGAACCTGCCAAGTATTAGACTGGTGTTCAAGTTTAAAAAAAAAAAAGGAAAAAAAAAAAAGGTACTTCCGTGTATATTTTCTTGCATTATAATCACAAGTAAAATCCCAGCTTTTCTAATCCGTAAAAAAGTCAAGAGGGTCAAAACTATATTTAAACTTATGATTCTGATGCGATTACGCACTGAACATATGCTTGACATTCACTGTGTGAGAAAAATCACACTTAGGTAGACATCTAGCAGACTGATTTTAGCAGAAGAAGAAAAGACGAAAAAAAAAACCAAACCACACTCAGCCATGATTAATAGTTAAATCCTGAACAAGCAGGACAATTTCCTAAATCAGATTTAGTATCCTGCTGAAACATTGAACAATGGACCTAATTTATCAAGCTGGGTATGAATGGTTTTATCCATAAATCATTTATGCGCATAAATCATTGTGTTTACACACACAAAAAGTGGTATTCAGGAAAATCATAGTGCTCCTACTAGTGCTCCTGACTATGTAAACTCACACATATGAAGACTAACAAATGTCTAAAACTAAAAACTAAACACAGTAATGTAGTTATATGTAGTATGTTTACCAGTGTTGGGTAAGTTACTTAAAGAAAGTAATCCATTACTGATTATTCATTACTTAACTAAAATTATAATGGGATTACTTTACTCATTACTAATTACTTTGCTATTAAGTTACATTCTAAACCCCAAACAAATGTATTGGAATAAAATCTACAAAGTTTGCAGGCTTATGAAAATGGACGCAAAATCGCAATTCCCATTCCCTGCCAGTTACCTATAAAACGGTGTTTAGCACCGTCCTCCCTTGTGAAACCAGTCACAGTATGAAGATGGGCCGAGAGGGATAAAAACCCAATTTTGTTACTATAGGATCCAGATTAGAATCCAGATAGAATTCAGATTATTGTTGATACAGATATTTGTCTGTGCAAATGCAGAATTCACGTGTAACCAAAAATTAATAAGTTCATTGTTGTATTTATTATTTACAAGTTAAGATATGTACAGTGTATATTTACAACAACATGTAATAGCTCATTTAGGATTTATCTGCAATTGTACCAAGTACAAAAATGTAGGATTGTTGCTTTATTACTGGGTACATTTGTGAAAGACAAGAAAACTGTGCTAAAGAAGAGCGCGTGTGTGTGTGTGTGTGTGTGTGTGTGTGTGTGCGTGCAGAAAAGAGAGAGTAGAGCCAGACAGTTTTTTGACATCTTATACTCCTTTTGTCTAACTTTATCACTAAAATTGTTCTGGTAGTCTGATGATGAAAAGATGCTCTTTTTTTGTTACATTTACCTTCTGTGGATGTTTTTCATCTCTGTAAAGTGGATGCAGATAATCGAAGAGACTGTTTAAAGTGTCAAGCTAAGGTTGAGACTCACGTTAGACACGCACAGTTATTTACAGTTTTGATGGCTCCCCGACTCTTCTCTTGTAGCCTATTTGAAGAGTTTAAAACTAGCGTTATGACTGGTCGTAGACTTCCCTTCCCAACAGGTTGCTGCCCAATGCGGTTACACCCATAGACCAGTTGCCTAGAGCACGAATGCACAGACAGTTGAACTCAAAGCCATCAATTTATTAAGCCATCAATGTATTTTAAAATGACAAATCATATCAGCATAGTTTGATGTCTAAATGCGTATTTGCTATGCAGTATGCGTAAAGGCTGGCAGGTCTGCCTTGAGCTTTGGCTGCTCCAGATGCTTTGAAGTGTTTTGGAATCTTAAATTAACAAATACATCTAATTATTCAATTACAAAAATATTGCAGCATACAAAACGGAGAGCAGGCCAGTCTGCCTGCACATAGCCATAATCTATATAAAAAAGCCTACGCTGATGGAAGATTTAGTGCTCACTATTTATTATTTATCTTTATCTAGCATCCTCCCATACTAGTTAGTATGCAAATTTAATATGAGACACAATGTAATGAGTCTGAATACCTAGTGTATATCAGATAGCATGCAAAGGTTTTCCCGGATGTCGTAGTAGGTCGGGAGAGATTTGCTAGTATGCTCCCCAGCACACTATCCGAGCCTGACATATCCCATAATTCACCTGGAGCAGAAGATCAGAGCACTGAAGAGTATGGTCGACACGCAGGAGCAGGCTGTGTACAAATGTGACTACAATGAACAATCAACTATACTAATATTTCCTCAGGAAATACTTAACCTTCAGTATATAAACTTTGCAGCCTATTTTATCTGTAAATCTGGTGGAGTGAGTTTATGACTCGTGTAGGCTTAGCTAAGATAACATTTTTAATTACAAACAAAATTTTGAGTTAATTAAAACTGAAACTTTAAGTAATTGGGACAGGGCTGCAGACGAAGGGGGTACACTCAACACACAAGTGGTGTGATGTCTTGGGTCAAAGGTTGTTCGTAAGATGGCAGAGCAAGCGCATCCAAAGTGGTGTGCATACTACACGCTCCCATACTAGAAGTGTATACTATTTAAGCAGTTGACCAGTACATACAAGCTAGTAGGTAGTATTCAGGTACGCCATTTCGGACGCAGCCTAAGTGTGCTTTCTTTCTGAAGAGTTACACCTGTTCATGTCCTGTATTCATACTGATGGGTTTGGCCGCTTCAATAGGACAAACCGCCACCACACACATCTAGAGACGGCAAATTATGGTTAGAGGAACACTAATCTGAGGTTGGGGTTGTCATTAACACCTAAGTCACCAGATCTCGACGTTATCGATCATGTCTGGCATGCCATGCGATGTGCTGTGGAACACAGGAATCCTACAACTCAGAATACAACAGAATTGTAGACCATTCTGTATGACGTATGGTGTTCATTGCTTACAAAATATTTCCACAAGCTTGTGAAATTTATGCCCCATGGGGGACCTACCAAGTATTAGAATGCTGGAGGTGTTTTTCCTGGTACTTTAGTTTATATGTAGCATAGCAGTGAAACAAAATTATTTCCACTTTTGTCTTTCAGGCTTTACCCTGATCAGTCATTCTGAGTCAAAATAAAGTCACTTGTGCCTTCTGGCCATCATCAATTATTTTGCACTACCACTCTCTTATGGCGCTTTGTGAGCGTCACTAAATGCAGAGGTGATCAACATCTGTATGCAAATACAAAGAAAAACAGGCTTTTCCAACCTTGTAAATCTGTCATTAATACACTGTTGGGAATTATCACCAGTAAATCTGGCATGCTATTTTTTATCCTGGATTTGCTAAATGACGTATAGAACAGGGTCTTTGTACTCTTTGCACCATTGTGCAGATTAATAAAAAGAAGGCTGTTAATCACATAGCTTAGTGATTTTGTGATGCTTAGCCAAAGGGCCTTCTTAACATTGCAGTAAAATGTTGGTTACAGCTGACTAGTCATCACGATCATATGCGAACCATAAGCTGCCATGATGTAAGAGCTGTTTAGTTCATGTCAGCACAAACAGTGCTCGAAACAGCATTTTTTTCTATACAAAAAAAGGCTGTGGTCAGCTAGTAGTTTCTGTTTTTGCTTTTCTGCTTTACACAGATTTGTTGTTAAAGGATTAAATCTTCCGAGCAGACAGTTGTGCAATCCGGTTACCTGATACAGCCATGGTGTCACTGATCCAGGCAATGGAAAATATCCAGTCATTGTGGCCATCCTGAAAATAACAATGATAAAAAAAAAAAACAGAGTAGTTATATTTCTCCATCTAGTTAAGCTTATATATAATGCATAATGGCAACATTTTGTATTCAATATTTCTCAATAAAGGCTAATAAAAAAAGGCTAATAAAGGCCAAATAAAACGTAAAGGCTCTGACTCACATCACCAACACAGACGGGGTCTAATGTGGGTAGTCGGTAGACAGCCAGGCTGTTCGGGTTATCACCTCCAGTGGCCAGCAGGGTGCGTGAAGGGTTGAGCTCGATGGCATGGATGCCACAGCCCTGCTGGGCATCCAGTCCACCAGCTAATCCTGGGTTTTGAAACACCGGGTTGCCTATTACTCCCAGGGAGCCTCCACCCTGTCCCTCTCTGTCCTTCAACATCGGGATCCGGGTAATCTGGCCCGTCAGCACGTCAACCACAAACAGCTACACAAAAATAATGCAATCAACAAAATACGTGTCAATCTTTTTGTAATAAATAAATAAATAAATAAATAAAAGAAAAGACGTTCACTTATCATAATAGTGAGAAATTAACACTCAAATCTCACCGTGTTGCACTTGGTCCCGCACACCACCTGACGCTGATTGAGCCATTGAGAGGCAAACACCTTGTTGAGGCAGCCGAGGGAGAACTCACGCTCTCTAAGAATCCCTGGGAGGCGTCCTGCTGCGAAACCACGCAAGCTGCGCTGGAACCTCCACTCGTGCTGCTTTTGTGGACGAAATTCCCGTCCACGGATGGCGGACACCATCGACTGATGGCCCTGCCACCACTGCTGGGCATGACGTGATGAAGAGGATACACGGGCACGCTTATACACAGACTGGCACCAATCAAGCTGTCAGTGGGGAAGAGAAAGACACGGTTAGTAGCTGTTTCCGCTCTGGTTAATTCTGAAGAGCTTTATGATGAGCTTAATTAATATCACATTTAATCCACTGAATAGTTTTACTGTGTTTCAACATGACTGAACACCACATAACACTGAAACAGAAACAGATGGTCTTAACAACCAGTTAACTGCTGTAGAGCAGTGAAACCAGCCACAGAAACACATAGGGTAAAATAAAAGATCATAATGGTGTTAAAACATTATTATGCTACTTGAATATTCTGTCCTGAATTTTCTACAGAAATCAGTAAAGCTTGACAATTCATTTTTTTGATCATATAATAGTACACACTGCTTTGAAAATATGCAAATGGGTGTCAACAAAACAGTCTAATCGACTACTTCCCCTTCCACCCCGTCCCCAGGACACAGCCACCATGTACATTACGGAAGCAAGCATAAAACTTTCAAACCAATTTTATTATAATAATAGCTTGACAACAGTATGGTGGTCTACCTTAGAATTTTGTCAGAAATAAAAGTAAACTGAAGACATTATTTGTAAATTTTAAAATAAATAAATAAAACACAAGTCTACAATTTTGTAATTATTCTTTTGTTTGTTTTTATTTAAAGCCATTTCAGCAACTCAGGCAATATTCATGAATACATCCAGCTATATAATACATCCATTTATACATACACATATACACAGATATATTTAGAATTCTGTTACCCAAAGTCCATATTTCCAATTCTGGAGGTACTCACTGTCCTTGGCAAAATTATTCATCAAATACATGTCATTCAGTTCTCTTTTGTTTACATAGTTTATTCCATACAATTATTGTCTTATTGTGTCATATCAGGTGATTGTAATTGGTGTCAATGAAGAATTTTAGTAGTTTTCCTGGTGCTGTTTGTTCAAAGATTTGTGGTAATGTTCTACAGTTAAAATTTGTCTGCCTGTATTTGTTTGGTAATTGTAAAAATAAATAATAAATTATTTATATCGATATCGAAATTATATCATATCAACCAAAATTAAGGAATATATCGCAATATAAATTTTGGCCATATCATCCAGCACTAGTGTGCAGTTTATACTGTATAGTGTTAGTGTGTAGTATATACTGTATAGTGTTAGCGTGTAGGACACATATTTTAGACACAGCCAATGTCATGTTTAACAGCCAAAACCTGAAGTAAGATGAATAAAATCTGGTCTATGTTGTCCTCTGTACTGTCCTCACTGTGTTAATCAGGGAAACCTGCAGAATATAATACTATAATATATACACTTCACACCAATACTATACAATATATACTACACCCTAATGCTACACAGAGGCCAGTTCTACAAGGAGGCCAGTTCTGGGGGCCACAGAAAAGCACAAGAGGTTGTATCTCTTTATTATAATGCCCATTTATCATTAACTTATTTGGCCATAACTAAAAATGCGACCCATGATTTAAAAAATAATTATTATTTTAAAAAGAATTATAAAATAAATAAAAAAAAAACCAAAACAATACATATCTGCAAGCCAATCACAATTCAATCGTCTGCGATGACTTGTCTATCATTAGAACAGCATCACATTGCTAGAAGCTATGAGCAAGTCTGCAATTTTTAGTGGAGATATCCAACAAAATGGACAAGTTACTGGTAAGACATGGGCTACTACAAAAAGTTTGAGAACCGCGGCTATACAATATAAACTACACTGTAATGTAATACAGTATACACCACACACTAATACTATACAGTTCAGTGTGTACTAATCTTAATAGTATGAGTTTAACAGGATAGTACACTACATATGAACATACTACACTATTTCTTACTGACAGTTGCTATGACAACGCAGGTCAGAGCAGGCTGGACTTTAAGGGCTTCTTTGGAGGAGGTTTTCTTTACATAAATCAATTCAATCAATCAAACAAATAAAAAAATATCAATAACTGTTTCACCACACTGCTTTATCTATTAACCCTGAATGTAATGTTCCATTTTTATCTTGTTAGCCAGCTGGATAATGCTAGTGGCATAATATCAAACAATAAATAATGAAATGTTATGTTTTCATCTTATTTTATTACAATTTCACACACAGCACTCTTATTCAGCATTCTAAAACTGCATTTTCTCTGGATTGTTACAGCTACGAGCGATTACTTCTGTTTGGTTTCTCAGACATGCCCCAGTTTCGGTAAAGGACTGTGACTGGACAGTGATTACTTTTCACAGTGGCACGAATACAGCGCTGCTCTTGGATAAATGCAATCACATGCTTTGCATTTTGTTTTGGCTTGTTCACAGTGGCACACTGTGGAATACAGTGCCACACTGTGGAATACAGTGCCACACTGTGGAATACAGTGCCACACTGTGGAATACAGTGCAGCTGAGCTGATTACATTTTAATGTGAATTGTATATTCAATTCTTATACGAATTCAGCATTTAATTTTTAAAATGCACATCCTCCTGTATTTTTTTTTTGTATTGTCCTGTACATGTCCAAACAGTCCAAGTGTGTGTTAAGTAATAAGGACATAAATACACATAAATGTCTATGTAATAAGTTGATGTTAATGAATTCTTATTATAATATTTCAGTTGCTCATACTGATGTAGTTAGGTTAGGTTAATGGTTATTTAGTAACTATAATATAATTCCAAAGATCTCTTATGAAATCTTATGCAAATGTTTGGACACCCCTGTTTAAATGACTTAAATGTTATTAAATTTTTTAAACATAAATAAGTGAACACATTCTTTATAGAAAACATTTAAACTATATGAAAATTAGTTCCCTGTAGATTTTCACTTAGAAAATCAGTAAAAACTTTGACCAGATGTGGAAATTTTTTTTTGCAAAATATAGCAAATTATATTAACAAAATATTTTGGTTTCTTCTAAATTAAAAAAAAAAAAAAGAATGACACGCATATCCAAATTTCCTTACTCTTACATTTTGAGTTACTGAACCGCACCCAAGCCCACATCTTCAAATGGGCCTGGTCACAGTTCAGTGTACTTCACCCAGGCATGACCACACTAGTCAAACAAACCAGACATGGGGGGTCAGATGAGCTCAGTCATGGTATGGTCGCCTAGTACGAGTACACCCTTTCACGAGTTACACATTTCCGCAAAATCACTCAAATGTACGGCGTGTTTGTGACTTCATACAGTTAGGACTGCACAGCTGGTAAAATGAAATCACTGATCAGGAAAACAGAAGAAAATATTGCACATGACCAATCTTCCAAAACTAAAAACAACTCCAAGAAGACACGTGAGAATCTTAAGCATGCACTTAAACCGTCTATGGGGAAAAATACCAGTACACAGATAAACATAATGAATGCTGTGTAATCCTAAAATAAAGGTTTATAATATGCTGCCATGTGAAACATCTAGTAAATAAACTATTCAAAGAGTCCAGGTTAACTGTGAGGTATTTTTCCCACTGCAGATACCAATTACTGAAAATGCCAGCACTACTATGCCAGAGCAAACAGTCTGTGATGAAGTCGAATGTAGTTCGAATGTGTGTGCGTCTGTGTTTGCTGCCACATAACACTACTCGTGAAAGAAGTATGAGCTTTCAGGAGGTTATCAGGTGATTACATCCCTGTACATACATAAGCAAAATTTGTCGAATAGCTCCTATGTGCTGCCTTTTGGATGCTAATTTGTATGGCCAAAAACAAAAACACACCCACACATTGATGTGGTTGAACACCGCAGAATAGGGTGTGATGTTGAAGAGAGTCAGGCACAATGTTATGGTTCAAAATAGCACTCTCAATTACACATATTCTTAGCACAGACACCAGGACAAAAACTTCCCGCCTACCTGGATTAGGCTACAAAGATTTAGGTGCCAAGTTACTGGTTGGTGGACTGTATCTCTGTGTGTCAATTACAGAATTACTGTCATCACTCTGAACAATTATTCGATTATATCTGAAGTTAATCCAGTAAGGGCAGAAATCTAGATTGCAGTTGGTATGAAGATGCTGTGGTTGGTATCACATAAAAAGCATGATTAATGGAGGACTTTCCAAAAAAAAGAAAAATGTGTGATCCCGTAGGATTAAACTAGCTACTTTGATGCACTACAGCCGTTATACAGCCTCACATGTTGTATAATATACTTATATTAACTACATAATAAAAATGTAATGATATTGTGTTTTCTGTAAATAGATCTATTACACAGTAAAGTGATCATATCAGTTTTCTATCATAGAAGAGATCAGTTTGTTCTTCATCCGTTTCCACCAGAAGCTTGTCTATAGAAGATAGAAACCTTTAGACGAGATTAAGGAAAACGTGATTGTTTACAACCGTGAATAAAACCATATTAGTCTAAATGTAATCCCATTCAGTAGGAAAATGACACATCTCATGAAATGGTTTTCAGCAACTGGACCTGCAGCTCTGCCAGCCATCAGTGTTCACCTTACACTCAGCAGCAGGTATGCACAATTATTATTAATTATTGATTAAAAGGCAAGGGTCCAAATCTGCACAACCCGTAGGGTTAAAATATATACATAGCAGTCTGGTTGCATGATCACGTTCTTTCATAAAGAGCCTGAAATAAAAGTGACAAATGGCCCAAAAGGTTTGGACTGCATTATACATTACGACCATGTTATAACAGTTTTCACTTTTCTGTGTTGGTTGTTGCAGGCCAGCACTTTTGGCCTATTTGTAAAATGTTGTAACATGGTCATAATGTATAATGGTAGTTGTGTTATAACAAACTCATAATGTATAATGCTTGTTGGTTGTTGCAGTCGAGAGCTTTTAGGCTACTAGCTATTTTGGGCTAGATGTCATCAGTAGTTTTCAAACGGTACCTGTTCTATTCCTCAGTGGTCTACAATGCCTAAGAAACAGGCCAGTGAAGTCTACCATTTTAGCCAACGTCTGAGCTCTGTTTCTGCCCCTGTGCACATTATATGTGCAGCAGAATTCAGCTCCATATTTAACCCATCAGTGCAGTGATATACACAAATGCACACCAGTGAACACTAGGGACAGTGAGCACACATGGGCACAGTGGTGGGCAGCTTCTATCCACAGTGGCCAGGGAGTATTTTAAGGATTAGTTGCCTTGCTGATGAGTAAGTTTCAGTCGAGTCTTGTCGGTTGCGGGGCTCAAACCTGGGACCTTCCAGTCCTAAGGCTGAATTAAATCTCTGTTCGTAGCAATTTTATTAAATGTAGTATGACAAATCAAGTGTTTAGCTTTTTTTTATATGATCATGCTGCTTTTTAAAAAAAACTAAAAAAAACTAAAAAAAAATAAAACAATAAAACAGTTAGCACAGTATCAGGAATCAAGTTGTTACACACCTAACAGCTTGTCATGTAAAATTACAGTTACAGACACTGGAGACCCCTTCTTTAATCATTTAATTAATGTCCCCAAACATAAAGGACTTGATACATACAATAATAAATATTTTATGTTTCCAAGTTTGTTTTAAACGTATAACTTTTGTCCTAAAACCGTGTAGTCTATTGAATGTCAGTGGAAAATGGTGGGGTGAGAAAAGAAGCATTTGATTTTTAGTAACCCACATATAAACCTGACCATCACTTTAAACACTTCATAAACACTCCAACATACACATATTTAACGTATTTCAGAGTGGACTTCCTCTTAAGAAGACAAAATGCAAGTAAAAATAGCTGAATTTCTCTGTTCATGTTTTTAAAGAGAGAATAGAGTACAGATAACTGACTGACAGACTGACTCACAAACACCACATATATAATCTAGCTATACATACTCACTGAGACTTTAGCAAGCAAGCTAGGTTACCATGTTGTCATAAACACTAAAACACAGCTAACTATAACATTAATAACCTAACCTAGCTTAACTAAAAACCTAAAAGCCACATATAACTTACTCCTTGCTCAGCTTTTCTTATTTTAGCTCTAGCTAGCTTCATAACCACAGATAACCCAGCAGCTTTATCATTTATTAACTAGCTTCTCAGGTATGCTAGCACGTTAACCTAGCTTAATCAGGGTCAGAAATGTTAGCCTAGTTACATAACCGATAACTTGGGTATGAAACCTCATATTCACGCCAGGTCTGTGTACTCATATATTCTCGATTAAGTTTAAATGTATACCAATTTCTAACAACAATTAATGCATTATCAGAGTAGCCGAATGACACTACTTCAGCGCTTGCTAGCCAATGACTGTTAGCACAACATTACAAGGGAACCCGTTGTTATTATTATGGGATGGATCAACTGGTCAGTATTAGCTGTGTGGCTTTGAGTCTTTTACAGAACTGTCAGTTAACGTTGAGACTGGTTATATGTCATGATAACCAGGTATAAACAGCGCTAGTGCTAGGTAGCTAACGCTAGTGCTAAACAGAGCTAACGCTAGTGCTAAACAGAGCTAACGCTAGTAGGGTACAGTAGCCCGGTCTCAGCCGAGACCTACCTGTTGTTCCTTGAGCTCCCCTGCCTTCCTTTTCCTGCTAACTGTTTTTCTCGCCATAATCCGACACACACAGGTCCCTCACCCACATGGAGGGCAGCACGGGCGACGCTGGGAAGTGGGGCATATAACGGCGCTGGCGGCGTGGGGTTTGATTTAAGTGATGTGGATGGTAATGTCCTCTGAGGCCTTGTCAACTAGCCGAGTTGCTATGGCTGAAATGTTTGCGCTTCGTTCCTCGCCCCGCCCCTCCGCGTGACGTAATCACCACCGGCTATTATTGTTGTTGTTATTATTATTATTATTATTATTATAATTGTTGTTGTTGTTGAATATACACATATTTATTGTTTTCTGTTAAGACGTTATCACCAACGGCAGCAGGTCAAACATCTGAAAAAAAACTCAAAATTTCTCCCCCACCCGTTTTAAGATTAATCCTGCCTATTGGCTAACAACCTGCACCGACATACACGCCCCGCACTGATTGGACAGTTCATCAGTCAGGACCGAGCACTAACCAATAGTAAAGTTGAAGGCGGGTCATTTCTTTTAATACGGGTAGGAAATAAAGACCGTGTAAAAAGCGTGTGTATTTGTTTATTTCCAGTGTTTACCAGATGTAATAGATGTAGTCGTTTAAATGACCACTAAAGAAAAGGTATGAGATGTTAAAAAAAAAGTGCATATGGGTGTTATGGTCTGGTGTCCACAAACTTTTGGGCAAACAGTGTGCATATAGTGTACACTTATGCTGCAGGTTTTACAGTGCCACAGCCAGCAAAGCAGCTCCAGAGCATCACTGAGGCACTGTCATGCTTCACTATAGACAGAGTGTGTGTTCATTCTTCAGACACAAAAACACAGATAAGTCAGCTGTTTTATGCTCAAAACAATATAATAAGCCACAGAAGTGTTAGTATTCTGTTCTGTGAAGTGATAAACAAAGCTGGGACTCCTCATGCTTATGGATCAGAGATATGGATCAGAGGAGGAACAATGAGGTGTACGCTGAAAACAACACCCTGCCCTACAGTAAAGCATGGCAGTGGCTCTGTGATGCTCTGGCACTGAAAACCTGCAGTGTGTGGAAGGCAAGACTCGTGTCATGTCACTCATATATCAGGAAATCCTAGAATAAAACATCATGGCTTCTGTGAGGATGCTGAAGCTTAGGTGTCACTGGACCTTCGAACAGGACAGTGATCCTAAGCATATCTTAAATCCATCAAGTCTTGGATTCAGAAGTAGTCCTAAAAGATTCCTGAGTGGCCGTCACTGTTGCCTGACTTAAATCCTGTAGATTTATTTTGCTGGGTTTTGGTTGCAGCATACAAACCTATGAATATTAGTGAACTGAAGGCCATTGGCTATAATAAGGAATGGACTAACATTCATCAGGAACACTGCCAGAAGCTGGTGTCTGGCTATGCATCACATTTGCAGCAGATCATAACAGTAAAACGTGCTCTATTAAGTATTGTGTTCAATTTTGAGAAACCACTTGTTATATTGTGTTGCGCTACTTAAATTGTTCTTGTTTTACAAATAATTGATTGGAATAGTTCAGTCATACAGCAGCAGTGCAGAATATCATACATATACAGCATATCAAATATCAGCATGAAGAGTAGAAGAAGACTTAAGTCTGACTCACATAAATCATGACCAGGAAGCTAAAGGTAGTGTGCAACAAAAGTGGACACCCGGCCTTTTCCCCAGTCTAATTTGCTATGACAGCAGATGTGACAGCTACAAGATAAATCACATCTATATTAATGTGTGTTCTTGTAACTGTGAGCTTTCTGTTAGGAGAAATTCTGATAGTTATCAGAAAGTTTTTCAGAACTTTGCAATTCTTTGTTTTCTCCAATACATGACAAGCTTCAGTTTTTTTGGAATCTTTAGAATAGAGAAGGACAACTGAATTCGATTAAATGTGACTATAAATGGTTGAATAATTTGATATTCTTTAAATTTAGAAGAAATTGGCTCTTTTATGCTTTGTGGAGTGTTTGCCTCCACTTATCCTTTTCAAATTTACATTAATTCGACTGATCACTTTTATTGTATAATTATTGCTGGTGGGTGTGGTCTCTTCCAGGATGACTCTGTCCACACCTACATCACATTAAGGCTCACTGAATGGTCTGATGATGGTAAAAAATGTTGTGAATTACATGCTATGGCCTTTACACACGCCTAGGAAAGATTTTTTCATGCGTTAGACAGCATCTCTACCACCAACATCAAAACAGCAAGTGAGTGAAAATCTTTATGAGGAACAGGTGTTAGAGATCTGTACTAAGATAGATTGTTCTGATAGATTGTGCTAGCCCAGTACATTACTAACACACTATCTGTTGGTTTTCCCCATAAATTGTGCATCATCTGTATATCAACCACAGGTGATAAATGCCAGGTTTCACTATTAGTTCCCCAAAACGAAAGCACAAAAGTTTCTTTTCTGGCTTCAAGAAATACAGTGTAATATAACAGAGACAGCAAATGTGTGGCTCAGCCCAGTTAGTGTTTAAAGGTGGTGGTACTATGACAAATAAAGCTCTGGAAGTTTAAGCTGACAAAGAGAGAGAGCTGACCAGACTAAAGTACTGTTGCATGGCTCTCTTTATGTGGAGATAAAGGCAAGACCTAAATACCACTAGCACCACTAGGTCAAATGGCATCATGGGTAAAGCTACCATTAAACAAAAAATGTTTAATGGGGGGGCAATTGGTTGATGAAAGAAGTTTAAGTGGAAAGTCAGGTCTGAGGTTCATTACAAAATAAATGTCAGATGTGACTGAATTATGCAGCAGATCAGGGTGGATTTTCCCTCCGAAGCAACATGACACAGTTAAAAAAAAAAAAAAAAAAAAATAGGGCATTTCAGTGTACACGGCACATCCACAGGCTAATGGTAAAGAATTTCCAAGTCTTTATTACAGATTGAAGGTGTCAGTGTATCTTGAACAAATTTAAATATGTTTATATTAATATCTGATTCTTTGTGCCTTTTCAGCCTTGCATGTCATTTTGTACTAAGAAGCATTGACACACATAAATATTGCGTTTCCGAGAACACTCCAGTTTCTCTATCCATTCCAGTGTAAAAGCTATTGGGCTGCGGCTTTCCGTTCTCCTATTCGTTGTCCCGTTTCTCTCAATGCACTGTGGTCATTAGTTCTGTTAATGCAGTTCCTAGAGCAGAGGGCAAATGAACCAGATCTCGAGCAAACAAAAACAGCTCAACAGATGAACATATGATTAAAGTGATGTACAGCAGAGACAGGTGGCAGAAAAACAAATGAAAGCCAGGCGATAGCAAGAACAGAAAGGGCACTTCAAGGTCTCTGTCCAGACATGGCATGTGTATGAATGAATATTAAGTTCTCATCACTCATGAAAGACATAGCAGCGCTGCAGCTGTGAGTCCATTTCTTGCGGAATCAGGCTCCCATTGTGTTCCCCTTCAGGCCTGTGTCCTAGGCACTGCCCCATGTCCGCCTGTTTCTATGGCGATGGAGAAAGAAGGGCGGCTCTGTGTCCTCTTGCCCACAATCACACAAAGATCACTTAACAGGGTCATAGCTGAGGTTGGATGAATGGTCCAATCGAACCATACCTTTAAGGGCATGTTTTTTTTAAGGGATGCGTGTTCACTTCACCTCTGCTGCTCTTACTTGCTCCCCCTCCCCTCTCTCTCTCCTCAGTGGACGCAGTATTAATGAGTAAAGGAGGGGCGGATCAAGGAGGAGACGCCGCTCTGGTTCAGCTTGCAGCCGCACGAGCCATTAAGTCCTCTAGAGCTTTGTCCTGGTCGTTATTGTGCACTAAAAGGACCTCTTTAATGGTGTCTTTCTCAAAGCCCATCTCACCGAACCGAGACATTAACTGTAAAAACTGCAGAGCCTGAAACAGACCAAAAACAACACAATTAATATTGTGAGCTTACACAAGTATATACCTGAAATGTGCTGCGGTACACCCACTGTAACAGGTACCAAATCTATGGACAGTAAACTGCACCATTAATTTAGAGGAGTCTAATCTTAACTAGAAAAGGTTTTCATAACAAGCAGACACCAGGTACACATTCCACCTGTTTAGTTAGTCAATCTTGATCTTAGTGGCTTTCAGACTATCAGATGTGGCCCAAGTTTGGTTTGAAATGAAAACTTTCACACACCCTTCCTTTCTGGATAAGATTAGACACCCCTGGCTTTTTTTTTTCTTTTTTAACCAGAGTGTAAACAGAGAATAAAACAGTTGGGGAAGTGCTTTTATAGGAAAATGAATGAGTAATCAGATGATGTGATGTGCCCTGATGCAAAATGGAGCTACTAGTGCCACCCTGTAGCTTAGTGTTTTTTTAATACCACATCCTGAAGTGCTTTATTCCACATTACACAACAGCAATGTTTAAACAAAAAACAATTTCTTTATTATTAAATGAAAACAAAACAAGCTAGATGATGTTACTTATTAGATTATTAGGCTCTGTGGTAAAAAAAAACTGCAAATATGCTGTAACTCCTTCTATTGATATTTTTTATGGAGCACAGTTTACATTCTGCTCTGCTTTGCATCCTCAACAGTGACGTCACTTCATGTTTCATGAATAAATACGCACACTGTCAGACTGACACTGGATACCAGTTTAACTAATGCACAAAGGCATCTCTTTTACTCCCACATTAAATCCTGTGTATACAAGGGTGACAACAGACACACCTTTTCCTCTGAGCACTGGTACATTTCCAAACACTCTTCCACTGCTGTGGAATCAAAGCCTCGCTCGCACAGTCGACTGTGGACAAAAAGATACTCCAGCACCTGAGAACAGAGGGCAAACTCTTTAGAAATCAGCCACAATAGCAAGACAAAAAGGTTTTGTTCCACTGACTGGTATTATGCTAGATGAGGAACAAGATCTTATTCATGAATCGGTTCCTGCATTTATTGGAGCTTTCAAAAAGCTTAAGGTAAACCAGACCTGTTCAACGTTCTGCCCTTGTCTCTGCATAGCCTTGAGGACACCTTCGTAAGAGTAGCCCATGCCTACTACAGTCTCCACACATTGACGCTCGCTGGGGGAAAGACTGAGCAAGGCTCCACTCAGAGGTGCTGGGTATTGGGGAGGACCAGCCGCAGGGACAGGGTTCGACTGAGAGGATGGAGAGACAAACAAATCAGCTTAAAGTAAGAGTAAATCAATGTTCAGCAATGATCATGTGACAAATTAACTTGTTAAGTATGGCTTATAAATCTAACTGGTTAGGCACTAATAATCGGAAAGAAAATTAGTTGTTTGAATTACCAATGTGTACGCTAGGGTTCATACTAATGTCAATGCAAAAATACGTAGACTGGTGGTGGCTGGTATGGGGTTTGTTTAGCTGGCATTCACTGGGGCCCTAGTACGTCTACAAACGTCTCTGACAGGTGAACGCTATGTGTGTCTCATTTCTCACCCGTTCATGTTCTACATTCATTCTGATGGGTTTGGCCTCTACCAACAGGACAATGCATCACCTCACACTTCAAGAAATGCCAAATTATGGTTAGAGGAACACTCATCTGTGTTTGGGGTTTTGCCAAGTCAGATCTTAAAGTTATCGAACAAATCTGGGATGCGATGCAACATGCTGTGGAACATCCTACACTTCAGAATAAAATAAACAGAACTGTGGACCATTGTCCAGAGAGTATGGTGTTTATTGCCTACAGACTATTTCCACAAGCTTGTGGAGTCCATGCCTCATGGGGGACCTACAAAGTATTAGACTGGTGTATCAGTGGTTTTCACCACAAACAAACTATACTACCTCCTTCCCTCCTTACTGTCCCAAATTTAAAATAAAATGTACCATACATAAGACAAGTACACTACATGGATATAGGTGTCCTTAAAATATTTTTCATGTCAAACAGTAAATAGGAATGGATTGCTGGTAGGAAGTAAAGCTGGGAATGGGGAAATAAATAAAACAGAATTATTCCGAGGAATTACTTGAGCCAAAATGTCACTCAAATATCACATATGATTCACGTACATACACGTAAAACAAGTCATATATTGTGATTTACTACACCAGTAATACAGCGACAAAATGACAATTCTTGTCCAGTACCTGCTTTGGTGTGCCATTTGGTGCGTAGCCTGGTAACTCTACTGGTAGTGTAGAACTGGTATGGGGTGTGGATCTCAGCAGGGATAGCAGTGTACCGTTGGGTAAGCTTCGCTGTGAGGCTGCTGGAAATACAGTAAGGGGAGGGTCTGAGGGGGAATCTCCTGGGTCTGACAGCTTGGGAAAAGTCAATGAGCGAATGTTACAGGGGCGTTCAGCATCAATCTGTCCCCTGGAGGTTGCCACCCCACCCACACCTGCCTGCTCCAAGTCCAGCAGACCCACCAAGCCATTGGGCTTATGGAAGACGCCCACTTTGGCCTGCTGAGGTGGTGCTTCTTCTCCACCAGTGCTGTCAGGAGTTGTGACCGACACTGAGGCCTGCGGCTGGCTCTGAAGGATGCTCCGGAGCTCCTCTTTGTCATCCAGAGTTTTTAGCTCCAGCTTGTCGAAGGGGTCCTCCTCCCGCTCAAAGTCAGCTAGGTTGAGGCTCTGAGGTGCAGGGCTGCTGGCTACTGGCTGTGCTGGACCGAAGCTTGGGGCCGGGAGAGGGGTGAGGATAGCGTTGTGCCGTAGACCTGCCAAGACCGGGTTCAGTGCAGGTGGTAGAAGCTCCTGCTCCTCAGCAGGCCGAGCTTTCTTTCCACCAGCCAATCCAGAATCACTGTCCTGTAAGGCAGCCTGTCTGTCTTTTTCTGATTCTGCCCGTCTGAAATCAGCTTCCCGAGCCTCAGCGGCTCTTGCCTTAGCCAGGTCGTCCCCCCAGCGCACACTCAGCTTCTCTAGATTGAAGTCATACTGGAGGAGAGACAATGTGGAAAAAATGTTACTCAGCTGTAAGTTTCCTTATGCTAATGGCACAACAGAATATACTTGTTTAGTGGTAAATAGGAAGAACATGGATACCTATTAGAATATGGGGGATAACATAGTAACATTAATTTTATAACAGAAAATAAATACAAATAAATAAATATACCTATAAATTAATAAAATGTGTACAAAATGTATTCATCAGTTGTACAAGCGGAATAAAACACTCGGAATGCCATGCTCTTTAAAACAATCAGTGTCGGGGTGGCGACTATAATAACATTGACTAAAATAGAGAGTAAAATCAAAACAAAACAATCAAGAATATCAACATTTTTCTCTTATGTGTTCGAGATGGGGCTGAACCAAATACCCTTAATTGTTCTCTGAAGGCTTGGTGCTGATCGGCAGGGAAGATTCAAAGCTTTGTTATAATAAAACAGCACAACACAGAAAATAAACAAATTATATACAAATAAATAAATAAAATTAACAAAGCTGCATCGTTATAATAAACAGTTGCAAAGTGTGTGCTGTTGTTTTTAACTATGTATTATTACTACTAATGGCAGATAGGTACACCTTTATAATAGCAACTGGAGAACAGGCACTAGCTAGTTTGCTAGCTTAAATGTTTACACTGCCAAATAATAATAATTACATCACTGAGGTGACTTCCTAATCTTGTTGCACCACTGTGGTAGGTGAAAGTGAAAACTCTTGACCACTGTGTAGTGGAATTCACCTCCACATTTAACCTGTCCATGCAGTGAAACACACACATACACACTAGTGAACACTAGGGGAAACACACATGCCCAGATCAGTGGGCAGTCCCTTTACCCACAGTGCCTGGGGAGAAGTTGGGGGTTAGGTATCCTGATCAAGGGCACTTCAGTCGAGTCTTGGAGGTCACAGGGCTCAAACTGGAGACCTTCTGGTCCCAAGGCAGGTTACTTAACCCCAAGCCTACAGCTGCCCCAAAACCCTGTCTTGTCAGGGTTAATTTTGATATGTTTCTAAACAGCAGGCTCTTCCCTAATAGAATTTCCCTTTCTTTCACCACAGCCAACCTGAACTACAGCAGGAGCTTGCTGCATCTGAGAGAATATCTACTTCTACATTTTAACAGTGCAATGAAAAAGTATAAATTACAGGAAAAAAAATGTACTGACAAAGTCTGTTTTGCAGATTGCCATTATTGAAAAAAGCCATATCCACATCCCTAAATTAAAAGCAATACCTAATCAACAAATGAATATCGGAATACCGAATAACAGGTCCAGCCCTGGTTGGCAAGTTGCTGAAAAAAATGATACTGCCGTTTAGGTAACTATTGCACTTAGTTATCTATAAAAACTCTAATGAAACACACCACAGAGGATTTTTGAAATACCCCGCTCACTTAACTGTCACCAGCTGATTATTGTGTAACAAGAACAGTTACCAAACTAACCTGCGTCTCTGATAGTAAAGCGTTACAGTCGGGCAGACAGAAGCCAATGGGCAGGCCCACTTTTGCTGGGCAGCGAAACTTCTCGTTGAGCTTGAAAGGAACATCATCAAGGTAGCTGACAGGTCCTAGATATCAGGATTGGGAGAACATAGGAAAGAAGATAACTCAACAGCCAAAAATCTAGCACAGAGAGAAAACATGAGCTAGGTGACTCACCATTGTTGTGGAGATCTGATCCAGACTTCCTCGCAGCCATTTAGAGTATCTAAAAACAGACAGAACAGACAATGTTTTAGAGAAACAGAGCCTCGGACTATGTGCATCAGAAACATTGCTGATCAAATGACCATAAAACAGGCGGCATTTATCAAACAGCATTTCACGTAAAAAAAATTAGCCACATTAGCGTTCTACATAAAAACGCTGTAAATCAAATATGACTCACCATTTAGATAATACAAAAGAAATTCTGGTGTATGAAAGGAGCCAACAAGCTGCAGTGGCTGAGCAGCATTATTGGAAAATTTAGCACACATTTACTGAGCATTTTTGTTATTTTCTGCTCTCTGTGACTGTTCTGTAAGTGTAACTAAAGGTAAATATTTGCTTGTCTGTTAATTTACTCATTTATTTCAATTCAATTTATTCCATCTTAACACCATACTTTGTTGGTGTTAAGAAGCAAAATATGGCAGAACGGTTAGACGCAAAATAATGTAATGTTTTTGGTTTAATTTTTGTTCTCCACTTTACAATTTTTTTTTATTTTGACCTCAGGCTAAACATATATTTCATTGTTTTAGGTATGGATGCTTGTTGTCTTTCTGGTTGGATCAAGATATGAGTCATGATTATAGATATTTGACAGGTTTCGCAGACACAGGCCTTTTCTCACTAAATTTAAATCAGCTCTGCCATTAACATGTAAATTTACACCTAACTGGCATTTCAGCTTTTGTTTTTTTGGCCTACAAAGTCTCTTGCACTTAAATTTACTGAAAGGTTGATAAACCTGATTACAAATCTGTACCTGTTAGGCATTAATATACCAAGTGATTTTTACACATTTCACTGACTGGATAAAAAAAGCTGATTATCACATCAGTCTAGCATTTATTAAAAACATTCAAATTCAAAGCTCTGCTGTATAAATCTTTAGTGATGTATACAGTACAATCAGCTTAATACCTCTGTAGCACTAGGGTTTTTTTCACCACTATGTTACACAATGCGCACTAACCTATCTATGTGCACTCTGAACTTGTACAACACTCCTTATGTAGTCTCTTCCAAGATTACTGTCTTGTATGTAGTCTATGTACGTTTATCGTGTACAAATACAAGTTGTTTATACGTAAGCTCAGTATTCTTAAAAAAAATGAATACTTGATTGACTTGAAACATAATATTGTCTAAGAACAAGTGTGAAAATTAAGTGTGATATAAGAGATATAAAACTCTAGCAGTGGCCTGTGGAGTATAATCACACAAGAAGTAATGTTATTAATAATAATAATAATAATAATAGCATTACAATGGGGGAAATAAACATCAACTACTAAAAGGTTCTTATCATGATTAGACATAAAAGAAGAAAATATGTTATATATATAGAATATATAGAAAATATGTTATACCTTTTAAAGACAGTGTAAGTGTTTTGGTTTCTGTTGAAGAACAAAATAAATACAGTGATACACTTTGCCTAAGGTGTCCAACATTACAACAATAGTGTCTTGTCCATGAAATGTTTCTAAGCTGATAATAAGTGACTATGTTTTTGACTCTATGTACATTTGTTTAGTTTCAAAACAAACCCACAAATTAAATCTAACACAACTCACTATTCAGTTACTAGGAAAGAAATTCTAGGAGAGCTGCAGTGGTTGAGATACATTAGTGAAACATTTAATACACATTTACTCATCATTTTGTTATAATCAGCTCTCTGTGAGCTTAACAAGTCTCTGACTGTATTAAAAAACCTTTGAACTTTAAGCAAGATCTACTTTAGGAGAACAAGTTGTATGTGAATATAAGTTTTAAGACCTCATATACTGAGCTCCAGCCCACAGGGAGGTTCTGCAATAGTGAAAGCGATAAGAGTCACTGAGTCACTCTGTTATTTGTTTACATGACGTATAACAAGACATATTATCACATGTTAGCTAGTCAGGCTGGTTCCACTTGTTCCTACATATAGATATATAGACAGATATATACAAGTCCATTACTCTAATTCACATAAAGATTAACATGTCACTACCAAAGAGTGTAAACAAAAACATTTTTAAAATTAAAACTGTCAAAGACCAAACATACAACAGCTGACTTTCTGCTATTTGACTCAAAAGCAAACTCTAAACTCGCTAGCTCACATCCAGGCCTTCTGGTTATATTTCCTACCCATATTCCAACCGATCCCGAGTCTTGTATTCGGATTGGCTATGCCAAACGCGAGCATGACGTTCCAGCCAATCACAGCGCGCTATGGCCTGCCACGCGCAGATACGCGGAAGTGACCCGAATACAGGTAGGTAAAACACCTATAAGAACAGCAGGCCTACACAAGGCTCGCTAACCAACAGTAGCACCTTCACTTCCTCCGCCACCGCCCCTGACTCTAACTGTCATTCACCATTACAAGTCTGTTTTCAATACCTGCTCTGTCTTTAGTTGATAATAAATCCGGTTCAGCCTTCTTCAAACATACAACCTCTGAGTAAGCCTCTCCAGTCGCGAATATTAGTGAAAGCGAAGTATATTTCCTGCTTCATCGCGGGACGCCATCTTGGGTTTGTGGACCTCCCCTTCTCTGGTTCCTGCTTGAGGACACGCCCCTGTGTGATTGTCAACCAATCAGCGGAGGGCTGTTTAGACCGTTAAGTGTCTCAATAGCGCTGCTCATTGGTTAAATACTAATTTGGTGAATCAGTATTAATCATATTTCACATTTCATATATTGTTTATTGACTGCATTGTTCACAATATTCTCGATAAAAAAATATATATGCTATTAATAAAAAATACGTTTTTCTTCAACCGAAAGAAAGTCATTACACTGATTGACCACAAGGTGGAGCCATTTCATCATAGAATCAACGCAAATAGGAACATGTTAATATTTTAACAAATAAATTAAACATCGAGTACAATATAGTACAATAATACTGAGTGTAATACAAATATTAGATCTCGTATAAATTTGATATTGAGCAAATTTACTCAATTTATCTGACTCTTTTGTAGCTTACACATGAATGCACATACACTGCACATGCACACACTGTGTATACATTTCTGGACTTTTTTTTTTTAAACTTTTTGTGTACATATATATCCTTTATTTTATTCTCTCTATATTTTTTTAAATCTTATTTTATATTTTATAGACTATGTATGTGATAAATAAAACTTTGAATCTTTGAGTTCAGTACAGTTAAAAAATTATAATGAATAAATACATAAATAAATAAAGTAAAATAGAAAAATATCCTTAATCTTTATCCTAAAATCCTTAATCCGCTCATGCTCATTGTCCTTGACATTAACAAGAATGTAATTAATCATACTAATGGACCTGATCTATTATAATAATAATAAAAACTGTAGTGAATAGGTGAAAGAAATTGTTATAGGATTCACCACTAGGTGGCACCATTGAAGCCTAGATTAACTAACAGTAAATTAAAATGTAAAGAAAATTAAAATAATAGAAAAGAAAATTCTCAGTTAGACAATGTACAATAAATACGTAGGACAATTTACAATAACAATAAACAATAAATACAGAAAAGGGAGTTAGCCCACTAGTAGTGGAGCAATACAGGTGCAGTTATGTGCAATTTTGGTACAATTATTAGAAGCAAACATAGTAGTGATATCCAGTTGGACAGTCTTTAACAGCAGACATGTTAATAATGTGAAAAAGTGAAAATGTGTGTTTTCAATAATGGCAAATGTTCCCAAACAGATGAGCACCTACCTAGTGAGCATAATGTATCTATTTGGGTGTAGATCTTACAGGTGTAGAAATCATTTTAGGTTGAAATCCTTCAGGTTAAGATCTTTTAGTTTAAGATTCTTCAGGTTTAGATCTTTCAGCTTTCAATCTTTCAGGTTTAGATCTTTCAGCTTTCAATCTTTTAGGTTTAGATCTTTCAGGTTTAGATCTTTCAGGTTTAGATTTTTCAGGTTTAGATCTTTTAGATTTAGGTCTTTCAGGTTTAGATCTTTCAGGTTTAGGTCTTTCAGGTTTAGATCTTTTAGGTTTAGGTCTTTCAGGTTTAGATCTTTTAGGTTTAGATCTTTTAGGTTTAGGTCTTTCAGGTTTAGGTCTTTTAGGTTTAGGTCTTTCAGGTTTAGATCTTTTAGGTTTAGATCTTTCAGGTTTAGACCTTTCAGGTTTAGGTCTTTTAGGTTTAGATCTTTTAGGTTTAGATCTTTCAGGTTTAGACCTTTCAGGTTTAGGTCTTTCAGGTTTAGATCTTTTAGGTTTAGGTCTTTCAGGTTTAGATCTTTCAGGTTTAGGTCTTTCAGGTTTAGATCTTTTAGGTTTAGGTCTTTCAGGTTTAGATCTTTTAGGTTTAGATCTTTTAGGTTTAGGTCTTTCAGGTTTAGGTCTTTTAGGTTTAG
>JAOVVF010000019.1:4984541-5001754 GCA_028565595.1 Duopalatinus emarginatus
GGGGCAGTGAACACACTTGCCTGGAGCAGGGGGCAGCCCCAAACCACGGTGCCCGGGGAGCAGTTAGGGGAGTTAGGGCACCTCAGTCGTGTCTTTCCCTGGGTGGGGATCGAACCCACGACCTTCTGGTCACAAGACCGGTTCCCTAACCACTCGGCTGCCCCACAGTATTACTTGCATGAAACAACCTTTAATGTTTACTGTAATGTAATGTAATGTAATGTATTCTTTCTTCTTTAGAACCATCTTGCTGAGTGTCATTTCGCTGCTGAATGAGCCCAACACGTTTTCCCCAGCTAACGTGGATGCTTCGGTAATGTTCCGCAAATGGAGGGACAGCAAGGGAAAGGACAAGGAGTACGCCGAGATCATCCGGTACAAACATTTCTGCATACTGTTAAAATATAAGTGAAAACAAGCTGCTCTGGCATACACAGGTTCACCCTAGAGAGGATTAGTGACATGCAGGAAATGTTACACACTGAAAAGTCCTCAAAAGACCTTTGGTGCATTGTCACATCTCGTCAGGGCAAAAACATCAGCAGGGGATTGTTTATTTATAAATAAATAAATAAGTGAACACTGCTACACTGAAATGCAATAATTGGTCGTAGGTTTTAATCAGAAACCTGAAAGTGTTTTTGTGTGTAGGAAGCAGGTGCTGGCCACAAAGGCAGATGCAGAGCGGGACGGTGTCAAGGTGCCTACCACACTGGCTGAATATTGCATCCAGACCAAAGTGCCTTCCCACGACAGCAGCTCTGATTTGCTCTACGACGACCTGTATGATGACGACATCGAGGAAGAGGACGATGACGATGACGAAGTAGAGGCCTGCGGTCCGGCTGGGGACATGAGCGCAGACTGCTATGGTGACGAGGAGGACTCTGGAAACGAGGAGTCTTGATGTCGCGATGTTAACCCTTTCCCCACCGTTTTCCACCGTTCTCCACTCTGTGTCTGTTCAAGCTGCTGATCTTTTTCCAGTTTGTCTAAAACGTCATTATTCCCCGCCGCACATTTGCTGTGTAAGGTGTAGCCCTGCACTGGGTTTTTTAGAGCCCTAATAAAGGTCCTGGCAGAGCCTTTTAAACAAGAGCAGCACTCTAACACCACTTCAACTTTCTTTTAAGGGAACAGTTTTAAAGGTCGTCCTCTGGGTTCCGATCGAGAGCTTCAGGAAATAGTTCAGTAATAAAAATAAAATTCTATCTTTACCGCAAATGTAGTTGATCGGCTTGGTGTCTGTTTTGGTGTTGCTCATTAGCTTTGGATTGGCGCTTTTAGGGAAATATACATAACATACCAGAAGTACACAGATTTGCAGTTGTGGGTCATCTCTAGACATTAACAAAACATCAGTGTACGAATATCAGTATTAGTACCATTCCACCTCCCAAAATGTGAAAGAGGAGTTGGATCAGGAATACCAAATACAGTTCTGCTTTAAAATTGTATTATTATTATTATTATTATTATTACCTGCTTATTTTAGCTAAATAATTTATTTGAAGGCTATCATAATGATTTTATATGAAGCATATAAATTCAAGAATTACTTGTTGATTAAAGGCCTAAAGTACAAAAGCAAACACCAGACACCAAACAGTCTTGGCTGATCAACCACATTTAGATGAAATTTTTCTTGAAAATAAGTCATCTTAATAACCACAGACCTGTCACACTTTCCCTGCATCCACGTTCCTCAGCCTGCCTCGAAACCTCAGGGCATTTGGATACTCATGCGTCCCAGTCCAGTCATTTCATGTGATTTTCATGTGATTTTCCTGTCTCCATTGAAATTCCCTAGCATTCTCTCCAGTGTCTCGGTTTTGTGCCCTCCCATATCCCTTTATGTTCCTGAATCGCCATTTAGCTCTAGCGAGTGATGCGTACTTCCTCGCATTTTCATATTTCAACAACCCTGAGTGCTCGTGTACCACTCAGCCACCTGTGTATGATGATTGATTGCTGTGCTTTCTTATAGTTTCCCAGGTAAGTATTTGAGATTGAAGAAAGGGTGATGAGGAAGGGTTTCGTTGCATGCGAGTCACACCTTTTCTGAGTCTTTTGAGCCATTCAATTCTCTAGTGTCAAAGGTGGTAATGAAGTTGCTTTCAGGTGCTACTGCAGTATAAACGCAAAACGATCACAGCATCAGCATGGACACCAAGATCTCTGCTACTGCTGGATCATAAAGTCGCTGACCAGAAACTTGGTAGGCGTTTATTATGATGATGCCGTTAAGTGAATACGTCCACGTTTTGGCCCTTTTAAAAAAACAAAATACGTTGCTGGTGATGATTTACCTGTGCACAGATTTGAAGTATATGCATTTAGTTGCGCCGTGAATTGGTTGCACCTAACCATCGCTATGTTTCATGATCTCCCGCTTTTGATTTTCTCAGAGCTGACTTTATTCCAGTAGTTTGACTATGAACTTGATTTTACCAGCTGGTCAGGACTCAGAGCTTACAGACTGCCAAGGACACTTGGCTCATTGTGATGTCTCGATGAGCCTCCTTCAATCCAGACCTGAAATTTTGCTTTGTCAGAGCTTTTTTTGAGCATGCATGTGTGTTTGTTTAATGTGTTTTATATAATGTGTCTTAATAATGAATTTAGGCACAAACTGTGCCCTCAGTTGATAGCCTGGGACTTGGACTTTAATGCCCATGGGGTATCAGGCGCACCCTTGCTGAATATCCAGCAAATTAGCCAAGGACGCTGTCAATGTTTCTTTTCAAAGAACCCCTAATGTGGACATGTGCAAATCTAAAAAACAAGAGGGACAACACTCAGTACTCTGGCAATTAGCTGGAGTTAACAGACAGCCATTCAGCCGCTTTATTGTTCTTGGAATAAAGCGGCATGGGAAGCATTTGCGCTCACAGCAGGATGATTAAAGACACTGTATTCAGACAGTACAGAAAAAAAATGCAATTTTAAAGGAGGTGATCTAAATCCCTATGAATGATCTAAAGGGTTCCTGATACCCTCAAAGAACCCTGTGACTTTAAACAGCCATGGATCGTCTATTATTATTTGTGTGTCATGGGTGTCGGTTTCGGAAATGTTCACCACTGTTAAGGATTTCTCGTCACATTATGTGGACATGAACTTGCAATCCTTTACCACGCCTTATTAAGGATGCGAAATTATTTCATTATGGTTTGCTTTAAATTCCGTTTGTTTCTCTTATCGTAGTGCTGTAACAAACCGAACCACATTAAACAATTATTCACTTAAGAAAACAATCACAGCAGGATGTACAGTTTTTACATTATTACTACAGCTGATGCATAGCAGATAAAGAAAGTGTAGGAATAAAACACACCTTGGGGCATGCTATTATCAGAAAATAATCAACCGAGTGGTGTTTTGTTAGAGTTGATTATTTTCATATAACAGCATGTCCCAAAGTGTGCTTAATTCTTAATCTTTGTTGGCATGTCTTACATTTCTGACAGTTTATGGTAACATTTAATTGTGTGGGATGGCCATAAAATAATGTAACAGAACAGTTTAAAGGAATCGCCATCTTAAAAATGAATGTAGTCCAAAATGGGAAAGAAGGTGTAACTCTCACCTTTTAAAAAAAATCATTTGTTGAATGTATTTAAACATTTTAGTCTGCATCAGATGAGGAAGAAAAGTATTCTCTAAACAGGAAATGCACTTGGACATTCCTGACAATTACAAACAAGATCCAAGTCATGTGATCTAGTCGAGACATGACTGCTGGAAACGGAAAAAGGTAGAAAACCCTGCTCTACAGCGTTTTTTTTCTCTCTAGCCAACTAAAGTCATCATAAGAATAGAAGGAAACTACTGAACAGAACAGGTGTATCACCTGTGTTAAACTTTTAAAAGTGGACTTGCATTGTGTAGAGAATTCTGAGGAAGGCCATGCAGACTGAAACATGACTTTTTAAAATATATTCAAAAAAAGATGTTTTTAAAAGTAAGAGATGCACCATTTTCTCCATTTTGAACATAAAATCGATCAATAAAATAAGATTTAGGACAAATCTGACACAGTATGTTAGAATAATCGGAGCATTGACAAATTTCTGTGGTATGAGGAAAAATATAATTCATACAATCTAACAGTAACAATGCAATGCACTATTTTCCAATTTCCATTTTTTCCCAATATTCCAATTTTATTTCTTATATATTTAAATACTAAATTTGGAAATATTTCTGTGATTGTCTTTATAATTAGAGGAATCCAGCGTTTGTGAACATAAACTCTGTTCAAACCATCTATAACACGAGTGTTATTACAGAACACAGACAAAAGAAGATAATGTCTGAATTTATAGTTATTGAACCCTGTATAATTCATATTCCAGAGGGACAAGTTTGTGTTTGCATTTCTAATGTGAACGAAAAGACATGATAATTCATAGAAAAAGAAGCAACGATTATTACAATTATAAAATTGCTTGATGGGATTTCTCTTACAGCCTGGATGTTGACTACACTACAATAACAGCTTGACAACAACAAGTATTTATATGAACATGTCATACTTCTTACCCATTTATAGTCACATATAATAATTGTTTCCTCACCAGTGTCTGGAGAAAATACAGCTTGTCCAACCTGAAGACTTTTCATCTGTGGAAATCTTATAGGTACATGTCTACCACATTGGCAATTACACATATATGTAAAAATCTGTTAATCTGCCACAACTTTTAGTTAATTGTTACCATGTAGCTGCAATAACTGTTTGAGATGTACTTGAAAATGAGTCAACACCAATCAGAAGTGAGCATTCAGTGGCACTATGAGAGTGAGATTCCTTGATTCTTAAACAACTCAACATAGTGAATGACTTTTATTTGGTTTCTGTAGTATTTGGACCTTTGATAAAAAGACTTAAGAACACCATGATGAAGACAATATTAGTGAGTCTGGCACATACATTAGTCTCAATATATGTGAATAATGATAGTGAGCAAATTAAAAACAGTCTATGAGTATGGCTATATAATTTAGACTATAAAGTTTTTAAGAACATGTTTCATCTCATCAGTGCTGCCTCATGGAGTCACTGTCTCACTGTTTGTTGTCTCCCTTCTCCAAAAAGTGCTGTACGTTTTGAAGAGTGTCCTGTAGATCCTTATACTTCGCAAGCCTGCATGCCTCGTCCAACCTGGCCCAGCGGTAGTCCTGGTGCTCATCCGAGAGCTTCACCTTTATACCAGGGTCACGAAGCTCAGCCAGCCAATACAGGACCTCCTTTTCCTTACCCCGCACTTGATACTGCAATCTCTGCAGAAAGCCATCAACCACATGCAAATGCTCTTTACCCAAACCCGCCTCCTCCTGCGTCTCTCTCCATGCTGTGGTCAGGTCATCCTCTCCAGGGTCAACATGGCCTAAAGCACATAGAGGACTGTAAGACCTGGAACAAAGCTGAAATCTTTTTCTATGTAATGGTAGATCGTATGAGAGGCACCTTTGGGTGGAGTCCAGTGGTGTTCTCCATATGAAGTTTGCAGAAGGAGGAACTCAATGTTGTTTGGGGAAGGACGTTGCGCCAGGCGGCGAAATATTATAAAGCCACAAGCTCGGAGTGTCATGATCTGAGGAGTAGCATTCAAAGTGGGTAGAGTATGATGAAAGAAGACACATATATAATCCATGATTAAAGGTAAAAGACGAAGTTAGGATGTTGGTGATGTTTTATTATTATTTACAGAGCACCAGACCACGCAAAAAAACATGAACTGATAGAGAATACTACACCTTAAATGGAAACATGTAAGTATCTCTAACATAGATGCTGTAGACTTGTCCCTGTAAACTGCTGCTGTAATCATAAATCACTGTTTACATTTACATTTATGCCATTTGGCAGTCGCTCTTATCCAGAGCGACTTACAAGGTTACTGGTATTACAAGTAGGCCAATGTAGTGTTAGGAGTCTTGCCCAAGGACCCTTATTGGTGCAGCACAGACTGGCTGCCCAGACCAGGAATCAAACCCAGGTCTTTCACATGGGAGCCGATGATGTTACCACTGTACCACACCAACCACAAACAGAAGAACCCATTGAGAACCCACTGTTCTGTTCTCATCATTCTGTGACGTCTTTACAACATGCTCATCCAAAGGTCCCTTTCAACACTCTTTTAAATGTCATGTCACTTTCTAGTATACACTATAGTTTATCTATCCATCAATCCATCCATCCATCAAGTGTCATGGGGAATAGGGAGGGTGGGGGTGGGGGTCCCTGATCAGCTCCTGGCTCTTCTCAGGGGATTTTGGTTTATGTTTTTTTGGGGATCTGTCCCTGTCTTGTTCATTAGGGATTTCTTTCTACATGTAGATTTCTAGAAAGCTGCTTCACGACCATGTATATGAATACACCACACTGTCATGTAGCTGTTATTTTGGCTGAATCTCCTCCTGAAATCCACATTTGATGAGGGAAATCCCAAAGAGGCACTCAGAAGTTATTCCTTAATGACAAGTCAGGTCAACTGTGGACTGTCAAATAAACCTGTTTGTAAGAGAGATCAGATCTCTCAACAACACCTGGACACTTAAATATACACTGAGGAAAGGTTTCCTACTCATTCAGCCTGCTTTCAGAGATCCAGAGCCACTCTCTTATGCTAACTTGTTATATTTGACAAATATTATTATGTACTTACGTTAAATCAGCTTTGCTGTATGATATCTTGCCTAGATCACAGACCAACTTCACGTCTTTTGGAAATCCACTTCCGGGTTAGTGAACGTCAACTGCGCAGATTCTGTGATGTGTTGATGCGCACGAGTGCTTTATTCCCGCCGTCTAATATGCGCAAATTGAGTGCCAACACTTATCAGGGAATGGCTGCATTTAGTTAAAACAAAAAGAAGAAATTACAATTGTATTTATTTTTCTCTGAGTTATTGAAGTGTGTTTTATTGTGGTGTTTACTTTTTGTCCAACAGATGTGATTAAATGATGCCACTTAATTTTAATTTCATATAAATAAAAGCCTAAGAAAAGGTGAAACATTAACTTTAGACCCAAGTTGTTATAAATTTGTCAGCATGAAACCGTAATCAAAGTGTTTCCATGATGAATCATTTGTAATTCAACAGTAACTGACACAAGTGTCGCCGTTTGTAACACAACTCTGACACACATGTAGTCACTTGTAAAGCTGTAACTCTGACACAGGCACTGTAGTTTGTAACACAACTCTGACACACATCATTAGTAACACTGTAACTCATCTGTAGCACAGTCACTCTGACACACATCATTAGTAACACTGTAACTCATCTGTAGCACAGTCACTCTGACACAAGTGTCTGATACATAGTGAAATGAAACAACGTTCCTCCAGGATCAAGGTTCTACATAGAACAATAACCTTCACAATACAACGTAAAGTGCACGAGTGCTGAAGCATGTGCAATGACGCAAGACAATATACAATAAATACACTAGACATTAACACTAAATATAGGGAGGGGGTAGTGCAGGTAGCCCACTGGTAGTGGGAACAGTAAGGTGCAGTTATGTCAATTTCGTGTAAACATAAAAAAAAAATTTTCGCAGCAGTATTGTCCATTATTTGTGAGATGTGAGATAAAAATTGTACTTGTAATGCATTAACTCTGACACAAGTACTGTAATTTGTAATTCAGTAAATCTGACATGAGGATTATAATCTACTCTACTAGCTTTGACAAAAAGTTTAGTACTTTGTAATTCAGTAATCCTGACAGAAGGTGTCATCATGTGTAATTTAAACACATGGCCGTGTAACAGTATGTTACATGTAGTTTTTTTGCTTGTCCCTTTCTTGTATATTCTATATAGAGCTATTCATATATAGAGTGTTTTCTTATTATAAAAGGTTGAAATAGAAGCATTTTATAAAAATAAGAAACTTTTATTATTATCTATCTAATTAAACTATAAAGAGCCATTGAGGACCTCCTTATTTACTTCTGAGAGCCATTTCATCAGTGTTGAAAATTTGTGAAACTACAATTTTAAGGAGTTTTTGCAGTTTGCAACATCGAAATCCAAATATAGTATGTAAAGTATGTTTTAAATTCCAACCTGAGGTGTCATAATTTATAACTTGTCCACAAGCCATCTTAATTTATACTATAGTTTTACACTTTTAACCTGAACATTTTAATAACCAAATGTTAATAACCAACATTTTAATAACCTGAACATTTTAATAACTGTACTATATGAGTATCTAATCAAATGTCTGATTCCACTGAGTTTTGATTGGCTGAACAGAGATGTGCAGTGGCTATAAAAACAGTTAGAACCAGTGACAACGAGACCTTTGACAATGAATCAAAAATGTGTAGATGAATAGAAGAATTTATTATTTATTATTGGTATAATCTGTTTTTATGCCAATTCCCATGATACACAGATACAAAACAGCTTATGTCATTAATTTTCCCAGGATGTGCGTACGTGGAGTAAAACCCTCAGTGTCAAAGCAAGATAAAGTCAGACAGGCAGAGACGGTGAACTGCAGGGTTGATAGGACTAACCGCTCTTTACCAGACTACTCTGATAACAGCTGCGTTCGACTAGCTGAGGGTCCACTTACATTCATCATCTACTAATACTACAAGCTGTCAAACATTTACAGGTAACAAAAACGTATTATTCTTAATTAATAAATCATACAAATGATTCTGATCAAATTTCTTTTTGAAAAAGTGAGCAAAAATGTTGAGTAATTCAACTTTGTTACTATACATACGTAATACTTTGGATAATTTGTACTACACTTGAGTGTTATTAAATTTATATAGAATTTATATTCATTACATTTCTATGAAAAAATCTTAATCTTATACTCATTACAATTTATTCAGACCTTAAAAATAAGACTCTCAAAGACTTGTATTTCTCTCATCTAGCCCTTGAATGTTTGCTATACATAAACAGAATAAATCCATCCAGGTTTTTTTTTATTTATATTGTATTTACATTTTAAGTATCGGATTTCATGAATTAAAATACCTGTTCAAGAATGAATTTGCAAAACCCAAGTATATTTTTCTGTGAATATTATCTATTCCTACATGTAAGCATATAATTTCTCAGTATTTCTCCTTACCTGCTTTGAAACTCAAGCATAATTATGAAATGATTATAAGCATCAGTACAGCGATTATAGAGATTTCTGTACATAGGCCTATTGATTCCATTTCCACTGAAGCTCCTATAAGAGAATAAGAGAATTCTTATTAAAGAAATATTCTCTGTAGTGTTACTTTGTTTTATACCACCCTACAGTCATTATACATTACACACACAGTACCACATGAAATTAATTACTTACTATTAAAGAATTCACTTACTGTGGTACATACTGTATATTAGCTTTTATGTTATCAATAATACAACTAAGATTGTGTAACTAACAAAACATATTTAGAAAAAAACAAGCAATCTATTTATATGCTTGCCTATTTATTTATTTATTTTTATTTAAAATGACCTTCTATAATCTTTTCATCAGTTTCATTGCTTAAAAATGACTGAGATCAAATAGGCCAATTCTGTGGAATGTAAAAAAGGTAATACACTAAAATTTATTGTCTCCAGATCACTGAGCCCAATAGCAGTAGTCAATTAGATTAATTCAACTGCAGAAAAACACCTAATGCTGTTTCAATAACTACTGTAAATTTTCAAATTAAATGCAATTAACCTCTAATTTAGTCTCTGCCGTGTTATTCTGTATCTTATTCATTACTTACTTATAGCTGCCAGCAGAGAGGATCAATGAACCACAAAGAACCAATTATATGTGCATTCCAGGATTTAGGCACCTATGAAATCTAGTAAAAATGCTTGTTTTTAGAAATAGTTGTGTAGCATTTAATAATAAATGTAATTATATTGTGCTATACAGACAGGGGACACACAAAAGGAAAAACCAAAAAAATATGTGTTCTAGGCTGGCAGGATCCACCAGAACAGTTTTCTTAGCACAGTGTTTAAGCATAGATTGAACCAGGCTGTGAAATTGAACTGGAGTAATAAGCACTAATTTGTTCCTCCTGAAGATTTTTAATCAGATGGTGTTTAGATGATTTTGGTGGAGATGCTGCCTATGGCTCCAAAATCTCTAATAGGTGTTTAACTGGGTTGATATCTGATTAGTGTAAAGGCCAGAGCACATGATCATTTTTATGTTGATCAAACTCTTCAGTGAGCGCTTGTGTTCTGTCAATGGGCAAGGTCATCTTGAAAGACTTTTATTATAAAAATGTTTTATTATAAGATAAAACTGGTCAGTCAGAAGAATGTCATAATTACTTGCAGGGGACAAGTAGAAGCAAGGAGAACTATGCCCACAAAATAAATAAATAAATACTCCAAACACAACCACTGTTTTCTTTCTGTAATCCAAGTTATGAAAGAGTATTTATTCTTAATATGTTGTGATCTTCCTAATAGGCTATCTGCCACCATGTCCAAAGAGGAAACTGTACAATCTGTCTTAGTGGGGAACAAGAAGGACCTCATCAAGGCCAAACGGACCAGCGTTACTGTAGGCGACAGGGAAGTATGTGTCATACATCACCAGGGAGATTTCTACGCTATGGACAAGCACTGCTATCGTGAGTAAACTGGAACTTCTTGTGTTTGTATTTTTTCACTGAGTGATGTATGTCATGCTTCATGCTTTTTATTTTAGTCCCTTATTTCTGGAATTCAGTTTAACCAGGCCACAGTGTAGTGGGATTGTTTACATATTAGCTTATGCATTGGCAACCTCGTTGCTCCCTGTAGAATTCTGTCTCGTCTCAAACCTGACAAGGTTTTTCAATAAACAGGGTTGAAAGTAATTTGTTTTAAATGTGTAAAATGTGATTAACTAGCATCTATATGATCTGGACCGGTCTTGTGACCAGAAAGTTGCCAGTTTGATCCCTTGTACCAACAAGATACAACAGAAGTGCAAGGGGCCTAACCCCTAAACTGTTCCCTGGATGCTATGAATAGGGTTGCCCACCACTCCGGACAAATGCTTTACTGCCCTCTAGTGTGGCCATTCACTACTGTGTGCATTTCACTGCACTGCACAAGGTATAGTGTAGTAGGCTGGGACAGGGGGAAAAAATACTGTTTTCTGAGTGTGAAAATTTAAATTGATCTGAAATGTGCACATTTGTTGTGAAGGGTCACATACATACATTCACATACATTTTTGTGAATGTAATATCAGTGGGACGTGAATGGTTCCACACTTTTATAGTAAGAATTACCAACATGACTTTTTAAATGATTATTCTTTTACTGCTGGTTTGGAGAAACCATCAAATCAAATTCTTTTAAAAGATAGATTTGTTTTTCTTACATTGAACTAGGGAGAATTTCATCCTGTTTTTTCCTCCTTTGTTTCATAATTTAATATTATTCTAATTGATTATGAATGTTATTTTTTTTGCAAGTTATGGTTCAGGATCTTTTTTAAGGCATAGAGGGAAAGTGAAAAGAGGAAACCATGAATAGAGGCTCTTTAAAACTCAGCTGAGGTGTTTTCATTTTCAGAGAAAAGTGCAGGCCTCCAGAAAATCTGTCAGATCTATTTTTTGTACCTTTCTTTCAGTTTGTTCTTTACATTTTTATAACCTAATAAAACCAAAACAGAGTTCTTGCTGGTTATGATTTCTCTTGGGAATCATTTAAGGACTACTACTGGTCCTAAATGGTATATACATATGGTATATATTCCTCTTATACTAGCAATTTATTAGTTATACGTAATGGTTTAATACGTCACAGGTTATACATAATTTTGTGTAACGTCCATGTTAGAATCGAGAATTTAAGAGCGCTGTGTTAAAATTATTATAACAATATGCTTATGAGGCTAGTCTGGTATGTGGTACAGTATATCATTATAGTCCTGATGTCAGTTAATATTTAGTCAAGCTATTTGGGTGGGCAGGTAGTAATTCTTGCCACACTGATGGATGGTGAAGCTCAGAGTCATATATCAGGAAGGAAGTTGTCCAAGGATTCTGGCATATGAGATATTACACCTTTACATAAAAGCATCTGTTTGCATTATATGATAGACTGATCAGCCATAACATTAAAACCATAAAACAGGTGACATGAATAAATTGATTATCTTGTTATATCAGCACCTGTCAAAGCAATTAAACAGTCAGTTCTCAAAGTTGATGTGTTGAAAGCATGAAAAATGGGCAAGTGTAACAATCTGAGTGAAGTTGACAAGGACCAAATTATTGTGATGTTTAGATGACTAAGTCAAATCATCTCCAAAAGAGCAGATCTTGTGGGGTGTGTCCTGGTATACACTGGTTAGTACCAGCAAGAACAAGAGATGAACCAGCAACAGAGTCATGGGTACCCAAGGCTAACTGTTGTGCATGAGGGGTAAAGTCTTGACTGTCTGGTCTAATCACACATAAAATCCACAGTAAAATCCACAGAAGGATCTCAGAGACGTCAGACCTCAGAGGCCTTGTGGAGTCTAGGCCTTAAGAGGTTCATAGCAGCTTTGGTGGCTGTTTAGGCAGGTGGTTTTAATGTTATGCCTGATTTATGTACAGGACCCTCATGACATGATCTAGACCTCAAAAACGTATATTAATAAGTCTCTGTAGGTGGCATGATGATGCACTGGGTAAGACTGTCACCTCACAGCAAGAAAGGTTTGAATTTGATTGATCTGGCTGTGTAAAGTTTGCAATTTCTCCCTGTGTATTTGTGGGTTTCCTCTGGGAGCTCTGGTTTCCTCCCACAGTCCAAAACCACAGTCACAGTCAGGTGAACCATAGATAATGGTGGCCCCTAATGTGTATGAGTGTGAATGTGTGTGTCTGTTGTGACTCCAGCACACACCTGCCCGAAAAGTAGGATAAGCAGCTTAGATAATGAAAGGCTGGTTAAATAAGTATTATTCTGTAACTGTATAAATACTTCTCTGTTCTTACCAGACGAAGGTGGATCTTTGTTGAATGGAGATATTGAGGTGAGTTTTCATTAACACGTTACCTTTAACTGGCACACACTAATCAGATCAGGTTGGTAGAATTTATATTTTGACTGATAATTCCTCAAACGTTTTTATCACACAGGAAATCGACAACAAGCTTTGCATTGTGTGTCCGAAGCACAAATACAAAATCAGCCTGGCAGATGGCGAGGGGCTTTACAAGGCCTCTAATCCAAAAGAAAACGACCAGCCACTATGCTGGAAGTCCAAAGGCATAAAACAACGAGTACACAAGGTGACTGAGGTGGATGGGAACATCTATCTGACACTGTCCAAAACCCCCGGGTGGATTGAGTCAGACTATTATCAGACAGAGCAGGGCAGAGTAGAGCTGAAGAAAGTGAAGGATTCAGACAGGAATAAATCAGCGAGCAGCTAATTGCCTGGAATAACAAATGAGAGGAAAGTTTTTGAATGCGGGTATGTTGTAGAAAAATAATTGTGTGATGTTGGAGGGTTGCAACCACCCCAGAGTTGACTGTTTTCCTATAATAGCACACCTTGAAGTGTTTTATTTCCGTTATACCTCAGCAATTTGTCAATGCTACCATTTTTATTTATTAGAGAATGCCACTTTTAAAAAAATCTGTTCATGGTTTTCTTTAATGTTCTGGACTATCTGTGAAATAAATAGCCATTCCTTATAAGTAACCTGTCTTTTTTCTCACTCATCACACTAAGAAACCACAAAGACCTCTGTCCAGATGATTTTAGTGTGCTGGAAGACTTAATGTTACAGCTTTACCTCTAATTGTTACAAAGTGCTGACACTGGAGACTTCTTCCAAAAATGCTAAACACGCATCTTCTAATTTTAATATATAATATTTAAATATGTCTTTCTAGTGTACCGTGTAACTTATGTAATAAACATTGAGTGGAATTGTTGATTTTTCTTGAGACAACACTGTTGATTAGCAGAAGGAGCCATTCAAGGACACGCCGCCATTTTATTTGAATTGCTGCTCGTTCCAGACTGAGAGACTCCACGAGCGGCATGTTTTAGTATCAAATACTTATCCTTCACCTTCACAATGTAAATGTCTCTCTTAAGCATTCCGTCCAGCTCTGCAGTGCTCTTGGGCTGAGATTTTAGAGACGGAACATGATTTGTTTGCAGAGATGAAGTAGAACAACTTGACCATAATACACATACAAAATGATTTACAATTTTGTAAAGATGTACAGTGCACTAATATCGAGTAATATACAGTACATATATACTTATCAGTGCATATGCCTATTTATGCAAATAATCCAATCAACCAATCCTGTGGTAGTACAGCTCCAGTATTCACATCAGACATCAGAATGGGTTAAATGGGACCATATAATAGTTGTGCCAGATGGGGATGTGTGAGATGGGGGTGTGTGCAAACAAAATGATTCATTTATAAGAGTGTTCAAATGCGAATAGCCAGACTGGTATGAACCAACAGGAAGGCTTTGGTAACTCAGCAGAAAAGCATCTCAGTGCTGACAACATAAAACTTTGAGGCAGATGGTCTTCAACAGCACTCTTCCAAATATGTCGGCCCAGAACAGGTATCTGAGGCTAAAATAGACACAAACTAATACTTGAGGGTTAATGCTTTTCTTTTCCTTGTCATAGTGGTGTTAGTGTGTATTATTGGCTCAAAGATCCTATTATAATTTTCACTTTCTGGATGTGCTGGTTTTCCTGTCCTGCAACCCAGCAGTGAATAATTCCATGCACAGTTTGTGTGATAATGGCCTTTTTCTTCCTGTGGAGTGGGAGAGCAGGTTCAGGAATGCTGTGAGAAGGAAGTGAATGTGCTCTTGTGCAAAAATAAAGCAGCTCTTGACACTAACCCACTATGCCCTTCTTTTTAATATGAGTCTACAAAAAAATAAATAATAATAACATAGGAGGCTTACAACATCTAGTAAATCAAGTCTCATTGCAGATGGCATACGTTATTCAACAAACCTAGTCAAATTAACTGCTCACGATTTTCTAACCAATTTGGATTGCTTAGAAGAAACAAATATAATATACATTATAGGGTGTAACCATGAATCAAAAAGGCACTGAAGACTCTTAATAATTTAAAATCTGCCTGGAAAAAACATTTACATCAACACAATGTGAACACTGTGTTTTGGATATAATAATGAATATTGTGTAATATTCTTATTATGCTTATCATATTAGAAAATGAGTGTTCCTGTCCTGGTTTAGTAACTAGTAGCTTGTTTCAGTACAGTTTGCTTAGGGATTGCTCAGACCGTTCCCATAATGTCAGAGGAATGTTCTCCAAACCATCTCATGGTTCTGGAAATGTTATTCTAATATTAGGGGAATGTTCTCCAAACCATTCTGGGGTAGTACAAGATTCCTGAGAGGCGATTCAATTATGTGGTCATGGGTTTTTATGTGGTCATTATGTGGGTTGTTTGTTCAGATCACATTGCATTTGTTTTAAACATAAGGACAGGTCTGATTCTGAGGTCTCTATATTGAAAAATTACAAATAATTGCATCCAATGTGTTTGTTCAGACTGCAGATCTTGTTGTACAGTAATGTGCAGTGGTCAAGGTCACGGTTTGTCAGGAGCCCACCAAGAATCACTGGGTGCAAAACAGTAATGCCCCTGGACAGGGCGCCAATCCACAGGGTACCACATACACACACACACCCCTAGGGCAATTTAGCATGTCCAATTCAGCTTCCATGTGGAAACTGGAGCACCTAGCCACAGGGACAACACACCAAATTCCTCACAAAGACCAGAGTGAGGATCAAACCCACAACCTCAAATCCCTGAAGCTGTGTAGCACACACATTACCTGCAGCTCTACTGTTCTGCCCCATTGATTGTGTCTAGACTATGTTTCTAACAGACTGCTGATTAGGGGTACAATTAGACATATGTGACATATTCTTAACCTTTGTTTTTATATACTGCTGAAAATCACATGTTCCCACCTTGCTCCTGGCTGATGTGTAAACCCATGTTCATTTGGAATGCAAATAACCTTCTTTTAGACCACAGTGGTCCCAAAATGGCATCCGGGCTGAAATCATACATGGTTTGGAACAAAGTTAATCCAAGAACACATAAAGAAAAATGCTTTATTTGTCACATATACATTACAGTATAGTAAAATACTTTTTTTCACATATCTCAGCTTGTTAGGAAGTTGGGGTCAGAACGTCGGGTCACTCATGATACAGTGCATCTGAAGCAGAGAGCGTTAAGTTTTTTTAAAGGTATCTTATGTATGTATTGTAGTTTTTTTCTAATTGTCTGTAATGATATAATATTTATTATTACACTGTTCAAACTACATTTTATTTGAGTTGCATGCATTGTTGATGAAAGAGATCAGACGACAATTAACCCTACAGGGATTCAACATAACCACTCTTTACAATCACAGTGAACAGAAAAGCATCTCAGACGGCAGAACATGACGATCCTTACAATGGGCTACAACAGCAGAAGACTACATCAGGTTCAACTCCTGTAAGCCAGGAACAGGAATGTGATGCTCCAGTGGGTACAGACTCATCCCAACTGGACAACTGAAGGCTAGATATGCACAATGTCTGGTAATGATTTTTGTAGTTTCTGCACATGTATCAGGCTGATGTTTAATACAGTGCAACATAATTTGATAACTGCATGAATAAATCAGGTGTACGGGTGGGTTTTTTTGAGTAATATTTAGAAAAAGTCAATAAATATGAATATATATAGTGCTGTACAAAGGTCTGATGTCAGATGACGTAATAAAAGTCTTAACAAAAATAATTAAATGAACTGTTTACTACTTGACAGAAAAATTCAGCAGTGGAAACCAAACATACATATTAATTATGTTATTATTATTATTATTATTATTATTATTGATATTGATAGGTTGCTTTATTCACTGATAAACATTTTTTCTGTAACATTTTTGGTAAAATTATGTTTGGAAATGTATCTTTCTATTATCTATCTATTTTACTTGTGATTTTAATTATAATTTGCCCTCCTGGTTTTGTCCTGATGAGGGCATGTTTAAAGGGGTGGCCCAGTGCTGGGTGGCAGTGAGGTGGTAGAAACTGAGGTAGTGGCATTGAGGTGGTAGAAACTGAGGTAGTGGCATTGAGGTTGTAGAATTGAGGTAGTGGCATTGAGGTTGTAGAATTGAGGT